>JAKCPB010001761.1:0-95021 GCA_021442155.1 Cymbidium sinense | reverse complement strand
TGCATGTTGTTGGCCATTCAACATTCAGCTAAGGGTTGCTAAATCTTTTAATTATCTTGATTTATGTCTAGGCTTTATGTAAGGTTATGAATTATTTAAAACTTTAGTTATGAGTTGTAGTTGGGTATAAAGGTTAATTTTTTCTAAGAATCGCATTCAAGGCCACACATTCAAACATCAAACATATAAAGAAACTAAGAAAAGCATGCCATCCTAATTGTGTACTTTAAACACAACATCAAATAATTTTATTGCTAATGCAAAAGAATAATGATTGATGGGGTGCATACAACAAAGAAAAGAAAAATGGGTTGAGCTCTACCCTTATACTATACATAAAAGAATAATTTGCAATTTACAATTGATAAATGTTGTGGGGGGTCTTCAAGTCTTCATGTATTCATGTATCTTTCTATTTTGATTTAGTTTGCTCCACTTCAAAGGCATCACATGGCCTCCCAGAACAAAGCCTTCTAGCAAATGCTCATCCTTACCCCCCCATAGCACTAATCCTAATTCCTAATTCAAAATTACATTAAAAATAATAAAAGTAAATCTAACTAAACTTGAAAGATAAGTATTAGCTAAACACACATACAACCCAAGCAGTTATATTTATAATTTAGATGTAGCACCCTACACATGAACCAAGCCCATCTCCTAACTTGGATTATGCTTAAGGGGCTTAACCTACAAAGAGATTTATATTTATTTTTAAGCATCCCCTTAAAATAATCTCTTACATAAAATATGATTAGGCTAATCACATACCATCAATCTAATACACTCTAACATCAGTCTAAAATAATACATCAAAAAAACATACATCACACCATGCATCTAAACATAAGGCTAGAAGTGGTGACTTAATCTAATGTGTATGTATTAAGGCTTGTGTGGTATGCCCTAACTAGGCTTTAGAGTTAAGATCTTTTAAGTGTAGAAAGATTCAATTTAAAGGGTGGTTTCACTGCAAGTGATTTAATTGATTTGCAAGTTTAAATTTGTGTTTTCTTTTGTCTCATATGACCTACACTTAGCAACTAAGTGTTGTAAAGAGAAGAAAAAAAGATGTTGTTTTTCATCCCTACCTTAAACTACTTTCTAAAGCATGTTAATTTGATTTAGTTCTCTTTAGTGAATGGCTTATTACACATTTTAGATTAATCCTAAGTTTAGGTTCTCTTTAAATAATTCTATTCAATGTGAAAGGCTTCTTAAGATTAATCTAATTGAAATACTATCACATGACACATGCTAAATCATTCCTTTCCATCACATGTAACATGCATATGATTAAGTCTTAAGTATACCTACACATACAATATGTTTTAGCACACTTGAATGATGGATGTGAGTATATACATTTGAAGCTTTATATTTCCCCTTTGAGTGAATTATTTTATCATATTAATTTAAGGCTCTATCTAAATTCTTATGCAAAAATACATAAGGATAAAATTAAATAGGTACATGTCATTGTTAACCAAGGAAGTGAGGTAATCAAATGACCTTGGGTCTAGCTAAAACCTCATATTTTGATGTCTAGACTATATACCATTACATTCAAACCATATGTAAATTTACATGCATGAACATAAGAAAGAGAGCTCCAAATCAAATGATCAATTAATTCAATCACTTGAACAATTGCAAATGCATGTATTTTTAATAAAAAAGGATTACCATTCTCTAATTAAATACACACATGTATGTATAAAAGACATAAGCAAGTACAGCCTTTGTTAAACTTGGGAAGTGAGGTAATCAAATGACCTCCTTAGGCTAGCTAAAGCCTCATATTCAGGATGTCTAGACTATATACTGCTTTTCTTAGATACATACACATGTATTCATAATTTGGAGAATGAAAATCATGAAAAAAAATGATATTTAATTTGATTGAATCATTTATGTATATGAATTAAAGCGTCATCCAATTCTAGTATTGAGATACATAAGAATGAAATCAAATGGAGTATGCCATTGTTAAACTAAGAAGTGAGGTAATCATATGACCTCTTGGGGCTAACTAAAGCATCATATTTTGGGATGTCTATATACCCATTAACAATTCTCACTTACATAAATCAATACATGAATAAAAGGAAAGGAGCTTCACTTTATACATTTAAGCTATAATCAAATGCATCTCCTATGTATTTATAACTACATTCATAACATATGTAACCATTCATTTATAAGCTTTGGAAAATATGTTTGGATTTAATAGTGATAATAACCACATATTATAAATTAAATCAACACATAAACTTGACATAAAAGAAAACCATTTGACTTAATTATTTTTGAAAAGATGAATGTATGATTTCAAATGACATACAACATTTAACATGATTGGAAAGGAATGAATGAGCATAAACATGTGATTTCATTCAATTAAATTAATTCCTAAGGATAATCAAATCAAATAAAAATATTTAAAGAAAACCAAGGCTTTTAATTATCACTTTCAATTTCATATTTAATTTGGTTTGAAGAAATGAGGGAAAGTTTACTGATCCTAACCCATTCCCATGTTTGTGATTTAATTTTATTTAATGAAAAGTAATTAAGTTGATTTTATGGGTTAATTAGGTTGTACTATGCATTAAATCCATTAATTGATTAACCCTTACCTATGTTGCCTTAATTTAATTAACCAAGTAATTATGATCCAACATGATATGTACATACATTGGAAATTAAATCAATGAACCTAAGAAATGAAAGAGGCCTAATGCAATTGGCTCATATTAGTGATTAATTAAGTTAAGAAACTTAATTAAGTACTTTCATGGTTTTCCACACATGTGGGTTAACCATAATTTCCTTAAATGTCAGATATTGAACACCTAAAGATCTATTGATTGATTAATTAGGATTCCATGTGATAATAGTTTCAAATTGATTAATTAAGTAATTTAATTAATGAATTAAACCATCAATTAATCCCAAATTAATTAATTTCCATTCAAGTGAAATGGACTTAGGAAAAGATTGGGAAAGAGGTTCCCAATCTCATTCCATGCCCATTCACTATTTCACAATGATTATTAGCAAGCTTAATTAATGATTTTCTTACTATTTAGAATATTAATTAATTACTAATTAGGAAAGTAATTAAGACAACCAATTTCCCTAATTAACCAAGTAATAAATCTAAGAAAATTATGGGAGGCGAGGTCATCCCATTAATCAACCATAAAAGTTTGGGATTAATTACTTATGTAATTAGAGTAATTAAGCTAATTAAATTTTTAATTAAACCCAAATTAAGCCTTAATTATTGCACAAAATTAATTGGGATCAATTTTAATTGAATCTCCTCTGAAATAACTTCAAAATAAATATATACTTGGATTTTTATGTTTTGTTATAATTTTCCAAAGTTTCAGTTGATTTAAATGATTTTCCATAATTTTTATAAAGTCTATTAATTTATTTTAATTATTTGAACTTCAAATGTAATATCTCCAATCCAAATCTTTTGACTTGAAATTTTTATGGTAGGTAGATTTTAAGCTCAATTTTATCTCAAAATTTCAAATCAATCTAATGTATCTTTTTAGCTTAATTAATGAAATTTGATTTTCCCTAAAGCTTAAATTAAGCTCACAATATTCTATAAAATTTGGGGCTTTTGGATTCATTGGATTCCTCTCGAAAAGACAAATCCAATGAGCCTTTTTTAAATTTTTAGTTAAGTATTTTATTTTCTATGAACTTTTGAAGTTTTAGGTGTTTTTAATTAATTTTTAAAAAGAAGAAAATCCCTAATTTCTTACTTAACCCTCGGTGCTTGTGATCTGGACCATGTGCTATGTGACGTGCATCAGTAGATGGCGAGAATATGGACAAGGATGCATGGATCGACCATATTCATGGATCGGATCAGATAGATATCGTGATCCATGTGATCGAGCCACATGATGTCGATGAGCGATCACGTTTGATCTAAGTCATTGAATGGGAGATCGATGATGGCGGCAATCTGGCGAGAAGAGCGAATGAACACTATTCGGATGGATTTTTTTTATTGTGAAAAAAATTGAATGAAAAACTTCATTTTAGGCTCAATTTTTTGGCAATATTATCAAAAATCACTCCAAATGCGTGGGGATGATGTAAAAAAAATGCAAGGGTAATCTAAAGAAAATTCCTAAAATTGATCAAAAACCCATCATAAATAAAAGAACCTAAGGCCAGCTATGGTTTTTGAAAATTATCTCATCGAGGATGATTTTTTTTGGTGGTGATGATCAGTGTGCTCCAGTGCAAGAAGAAGCTTTAGAATGGGTTGGGCTCTTCTTCACTTGAATAATATATCCTCCAATGGCCACCACAACTTCACAAGAATTCACTTGATTTTGATGTTTTTGCTCAAAAACTAAGTGGGAATGGTTGTTGGTTGGCTTGAGAGATCTGGGAGAGTGAAATGAGTGTGTGCAAAAGAGTTTTTGCCTCTCTATTTTCTCTCTCCTTGCAATGGAAAATCACCTCATTCATGGTGATTTTGGCTCCAAGTGGTGTCCTTTGCTTGGGGTGGTTGGGATTCTCCTTGTGGTGGTTTGGTTGCCCAAGGCATGGGAGGTGGCTGCTATGAAGGACAAGTGGGTGTCCTAGCAAAAAAAGGTCCTTCATGCCAAGTGTTCCAATGGGGAGGTGGGGTGATTTCACCTCCCCATAAGTCATGACCACCACCTCTTAGGGTTGGGTGTCCTTGGAGCCTAGGTGGACCAATGGATGAGTAAGTGGCCAAGAAGAGAAATGACCATTTACATGGGTGTTTTTTTGTCTTATGTGATACCCCTTAGCCCAAGGGTAGAGTGGTCATTTGATATTGAATTTGATTTGCGATTTGAAATGAGTCAAAGTGAGTTGGACCAAATTTCATGTCATTTGGAGTTCATTTGGTTAGGTTTGGCTCAATTTGACTTAGGGTCAAAATGGGTCAAAATGGGTTAGGTTGACCAATTTGTCAAATTGGGTCAAACCAAGGATTAGGTCAAGTTCATATGACTATTTTGAGAAGATTGTATGCTTTGGTTTGATTTAATTTGGCTTGGGTCAGCTTGGGTCAAGAGGGCCAATTGGGCTAGGTTTGGCTCAATTGAAGGTCAATTCATGTTTAAATATTGATTTTGGGTTTATTTGAATCATTGGTTTCAATGGATTTTGTTTAGGTTGCAATTTAGTTTGGGTTCATATAAAAGGGTTGACTTGGTTTGACTAATTTATATCATTGATCATCTAGGGTGATCAACAATCATGACATGAACTTTGGATTGCTTAATTCACTTTGATTTGGATTGAATTGGATTTTGGTTCATGTAGGTCAAATTGGCCACTTTGGTAGTGAACCAATTAGATTTAGTTGGCTTGACTTTGGGTTGAGTTTGATTTAGTTGAGTTTATATATAGATTTGAGATTGATATATAAATTCAATTGCAATTGGTTTGGATTCAAATGAGTTTTGGTTCATTTGAATATTTCAAGTCAAATAGACTAGGTTGGGTTTGACTTGAGTTAATTTTGGTTTGACTAGATGATTGTAGGTTTCATTAGATGATGGTTGAAGGAATGATTGATTCAAGAAAATCCATTGATTTTGGCTTTATTTAGATGGGTTTTGGCCAGTTCAAGAAATGGCTTAAAGGTTTAAATTGGGTTTTGATTTGATTTTGGATTTGGTTTTGGCTATTTGAATTTATATTTCATTTATATTTGAGAAGATAATTGAAGGTACAATTGATTTATAAGAAAATCAATTGAGTTTGGAAGAATTGGATAGAAATTTGGCTAAGTTCATGAAGGTTGATTAAAGGGCTTGGGAAGGATTTCAAGTTTGGATTTGATCTTGGGTTTCAATCATTTGGAATTGAGTTTGGACTTTGGATTTGGATTTGAAATTGAGTTTGGTTTGGTTGGAAATTTGATTTGAATTGAATTTAAGGTGTACATGGATTGGGTTTGTTTATAGTAGTGATTTTCCTAAGTCCTAGGCATGGCTAATCTATGATTAACCCTTCTAAGTCTCTAGCTTGGGTTAAGTGTTCACCTACTCTCTAGAAGTGTCTTATGACTAAGGAAACCTTAGTGTCTAGAAGGTTCCTAGGTTTAAGAAGAGGAGGTTGAGAACTCACTCCAAAAGTGAGGTCAACAAAGGACCCCCAATAGGTGTGGTGTAACTGACAAGGCACACTAAACGTATTGGCATTGACTGAGACAATCAACAATAACCAAAAGACTACAAATACTAACAAAAATGATCTATACCTAAACCTGAAGGTAGATAGAATCACAATCTTAGTGTAAAGAAAATCTCTTTATGCAAGGGCATAAGAGGAGATGGAATCTGAGGGGATTATGTGAACCTTCCACTAGGGAAGTAAGTTGAAGCTATCCACTAGGGATATGGATTTGAGTTTCATTAGAATATGATTTGTTGGGTGTGTATTCTGGGGATAAGAATCTATAATCGCTAGGATTGGGAATGTGAGCCTTCCTAGAGCGAGGTTGAGCTATCACTTGGGATAAGAGTTTGATGGTATTTCTTATGGCTCCTTGGAGATTAATTTGATTTGCACCTCTAAGGAGAAGTTTGGTTTGTTCAATGTTTTAATTTGACTCCATTGGGAAGGTTGGTTTCAAATTTAGTTTATTATGGGACCCTGGTGTGCGATGGACCCACTTAGAGAGGGGGCTTGACCTATCTCAAATTTACAAATCCAAAGGGATAGTCTACGACAAGGTAGGACTATCGACAGGGTTACTATTGGTGTGCAATGACTTAGGAAGAAATCATAGACTTACATCTTCCAAGGATCAGCAGGGTGATCTTTTGATCCATAAAATCAAACTTGGGTGACTTGATGAGTGAATGCTTTGGGACTTGTCAACTCAAAAGTAGTCAAGATTTAATTTCATTTGTTTTTAATTTGATTTGTTTTCATTTTTTTTAATTTCATTTGATAGATCCTGTGTGATGGACCACGAGAAGGGCTATGTCGGCTTTGGCCTATCTTAGATTTATAATCCAAAGGGGTAGACTGAAGGGTCAAATAAGGGGTGCCTTTCGATATGTGGCTTTGTTGGGCATATTTACATCTCCAAAGTAACGAACAACTACTGGGGTGACCCATTAGATGCGCAATAAATTGAATTCAACCTAGGGCTGCCATCAGTGTTCAAGTCATGCTAGAAAGAATGCATAGCAGACTTACATCTTCCAAAGCCAGGATGATCGCCAGGGTAACCTGTTGGTGGCATAATAGATTGAACCCGACCTAAGGGAGACTATTGAGAGAGTGTCATGGAGGACTTATCTCAACTCATGACTAGTCAGGAGATTCCTACAGGGAGTTTCTCTAAAAGATATGATGCCTTCTTGGAAAGGTGGGCATTAATTCCTAATCCAAAAGCATATATATATATATATATATATATATATATTTGTTTATTGGGGACCTGTGTGTGAGGACCACCTAGAAGGGACTATAACTAGATCTTAGATTTATTAGACAAGGGAGAATCTATGCATAAAATCTCCAACCCAGGGTGGTTACTTGGAAAGGGGATTCTCTCCGTAACCATGTCTAAATGAGGTTCACAAGAGTGATCTAAATAAAGTGCCACAGGAGGTGCCACTAGGGTCATTATCTTGGACCTATAAATAAGAAAGCAGGGTGTATGGTGGCCAACTCAAGGAGAAAGCATTAGCATCTCTACCATGAGTGGTGTATCCATAGGGTGGGTCATCAACATAGTGAACACCAACAAGCCTAAGGTGCCTTTCGTGTGTGACAATCAATTTAGGAAGAAGGCATGTAGACTTATATCTCCCTAAAGTGAAACTGATTGTCAGGATAGTTTGTCATCGGCTCAATAGGTGCTATCTCGACTAATGCAGTATGTATGGTTGTAAAAGAAGCATAGCAAACTTACATCTTTTAAGTGAGGAACAACATGGGGTGACCCATTGTTGGCACAAATGAACCCAACCTAAGGGACTACTAAGTGAGTCATAAAGAAGGACTGACCAGACTTGAAGTAGTCAAGATGAAAGGTGTCGGTTGGGCCTTACCCAAATCCACTACTTGACCAAGTTAGTTCATGATGGCTAGTCCAAGAAGAAAGTGTATAGTAGACTTATATCCTCTTGAATGAAGCCAACATGAAGGTAGCTTACCATCATAAGGCCTACCATGCTAACAAGGTGCTCATCGTGTGCAATAAGTCGAAGGAAAGCATAGTACTTACATCCTCCTAAACAAGGGACACTAGGGTGGCACTAAGAGGGTAACGTCGACCGACCTAGAGTAGCTAAGTGAGTGAGGGGCGTTATCCCTAGAAGTAGCCAAGATAAAAGATGTGTATGTGTTTTGTCTATACTCAACCAAGTCAGTTCATGATGGCTAGTTTAAGAAGAAGGCATAATACATCTTTAATGAGCCAACATGAGGGTAGCTTACCAACACATAGTAAGGCTGCTATCAAGGGTGTGTGATTAATGCGTTGGTTAGGAAGGAAAGCATAGCAAACTTCTTCTGAACAAGGGACCAGGGTGATTCACTAGTAGGGTAACACTCATTGACCTGAGCAATAAGTGAGTGGGGGCGTTATCCCACATCAAAGTAGCCAGATAAAAGATGTGTATTTGTTCATGTGTGTTATGTAGTTTGTGTTTGTGTGTTGATGAAGGATAGGATGCCACTTGGGTTCCTTACACTACCTAAACACATCAGATGAAATGAAATGCTAGAGGCAATGTGACTCCACCAAAAGGATGTTGCTTTGTTGTCTTATACCTAACTTATTTGTACTATTCAAAATAGGATGCCTCTTGGGTTCTCTTACACCTATCCTAATAGCATAGAATGTGTGTAGTTTATGTTTGTTGATGAAGGATAGATGACTTGGGTTATCTTACACCTATCCTAAACACATCATGGTATATTCACAATAAGCAAATAATGCTTCCAATGAAGAAGGATTTGATGAATGGAAAGATAGATTTTTATTGATGATAATTATTTTCAAACATTATTTTAAGGATAGTATTTCTTTAAATAGTGTTGATTGGAAGCATCACTCCCCTATCATAGTGGTTTAAACTACTTTCATCCTTAAGCACCAAGGTACCTTTCAATGATCAAAGTAGAATTGATTTAAAAATTTTGAGATAGACTAACTTTGAAAGAGTTTAAACCATCTATATTCAATTAATTGAAATCTTTCTCTTAAGTAGAATCTTGGAGGTTCTCTAATGTCACTTTAATCTCTTAGATCAATCCTATCCCATGATGCTTTACTACAAGCTTAGTCATTCATTTAATTGTATACTTTGGGATTCAACTTCAAGATAAGTGTCAATCAAGAACTACTCATCGTAAAGATGGTCTTCCTTTTTCTTTAACCACGGAGAAAGGCATGACCTTATAGTGGTAAATTCAATGGAAATTATAAGTGCAAATGACCTCATCCTCTAGCATCATTCATTACCCATCCTTGAATGAGGAGACATGTAAAGAGGCTATGTCTACTATCAAATTTAAAATAGGTAATGTGGATTCATCTTCAAGACATGCCTTGAAATCTTGATCGTATGTGTGGATTTGAATGTCCTTCCTTTTATTTGGGCATAATGTTGGGTAATCATGATAGCATCTTTCTTCTTCAATAAGGTTGACTCAAACTTTGATCTTCTTCTTGGTGCAAATGTTTGAAAGTTTGCAAAGTAGGAATAGGTTCAATTTTGAGTTTGTAGGCCTTTAAAGATGTATTGGGCATTCTGGTCTTAGGTAAAGTAGTCTTTAAACTACAAAGTAACCTAACTAAGTCATTGCATTTTCTTTCTAACTTATCATATATGGATGTTGGGAGTGTGGGTGGACTACCTTTATGTTCTAAGGCTAATCTCTTAAAACTCATTGGTTGATGATCTAATTTTCTTCTCAACTTAGAGTGTATCCTCTACTTGAAAGTCTTATTCTTTAAGCAAAGTACATAGACTAGGAAAAAATATGATTTTATTACTTTTGAAGGTTTATCTACTGTTGAATCCTCTTTTGAGCTTGAAGAAAGAGATGAAGTGATGATATATATATATATATATATATATATATATATATATATATATATATATTATTAGAGGTTAGCAACTCTTAACTTACAATCCTATAATATATAGATAGTAGAATTGGAGTCAATGTGTTGCATACCCACACAATTTCTAGTCATATCTTTCATGAATTATCCTTTTAGAACTTTTTTATTTCTTGTTATCTACTCAAAGACTTGTCAAAAGTAGACTCAAAATTTATTTCATATATATATTTCTCCTTTTCTTTGAATTTACCTCATACATGATTTATCCTTTGTTCCAAATCAATGTGTGTATTATTGTGCTTTACTTTCTCTTTTCTCTTTTCTTCTTTTCTTTCTCTTCTTCTCTATTTTTTCATTCATTTTTTTCATTTTCTTTTCTTTCTTTCTCTTTTTTTTTTCATTTTTTCTTTTCTCCTTTTTTTTTTGTTTTTTTTTTTTTTAGTTTTATATTGTGTTCTCTGAGGGGATAGCTTGTCTTTCTTTTCCATAGGATATTCTATGTTGAGTAAGACTTGAGGAGGTTACTAACTAAAAAGGAAAGATTAAGTTCCAATTAACACTCCTCTATCTCCTTAGAGAAGGTGAGGTGCACTCATTATTTTAGCTTAGTGGGCAACCTTCCGATAGTTTAGGACCTTAAGATTAACCTTAGAATAGTTTGATGCCCTTATTTTGGATTGAGGTGTATCTTAAGAAGGATTTAGAATTTGATTATTTATGATTGGTTTGCTTCTTCTATGGTGTTGATCAAAGTGGTAGGACCACTTCTTATTGTGATATCTTCTAAAGAGGTAGAATTGATGTCTACTACTCTTTTATGGTGCCCAAAATTTCTTCTATTAGATTTGATTCTAAATCTTTATCGATAGTAACACCAAAGTTTAATGGGGTACCTCTACCAGTTGGAATCCTTAAAGGCATCAAGTCCATCTGCTATTTTATGGATTATGATCATTATTGTGATTACATTTTGAGAGTTGTCTTCTTTTGGGAATTAGATTCAAATCATTTGAGTCATACTTATCTAGAATGGATAATACATACTCAAAATCCTTATTGATCTTATTCTTGGCTCTTGAAGGAATTTATGGCCTTTCTCCTTTGGTTAGAGAAACTTCAGAATCACGTGGTCAAACTGAAGAAGTGGCTTCTTGCACGCCACCTCCTTTCGATGGTCATGAGGGGAATCTCGCATTCTAGAAGAGAACCATATCGACCTTCACTTGAATGTTGTTGACTTGAATTATTTTTGATTTGATTGTTGAATTGGAACCCTCATTTAACAAATTTAGGTATGCTAAATGGGGTTCAAATATTGGTGAGATTTTGAATTTTTTTAGAGGAGAGACTTTGAATTTGATTTAAATTTAGAACCCACATTCAACAAATTTGGGTATGTTGAATGGGGTTCAAATGTTTTGGAGAGGCTCTTAATTGATGCTTCCATTGGCTCACATTTGAATTTGATTTTATGTTTGGGACCCTCATTTAATAAATTTGGGTATGTTAAATGGAGGGTCAATTGACTTTATTTTGAATTTGATTTTGGAATCTTCACTTAGCAAATTTATGTATGCTAAATGAGATTCAAGTGCATGTTTGAAAACAATTTTGAAAGCATTTTTTTATTTTGTTTGATGATGTGTCATGTGTTTGATTTGTTGAATTCAATTTGAAAATGGGATCCTTACTTAGCAAATTTAGGTATGCTAAGTGAAGCCAAATGTGTTTGATGTATTTTGATTTGATTTTGAAAAATGACCCTTACTTAACAAATTTGGTATGTTAAGTAGGGATCAAGTGTGTTTGATGAGTTTGTTTTTTGTTTTGTTTTGAAGAGGAGAACTTCTATTTAAAAATGTGGTATGTTAAATAAAGTTCAATTTTCAATTTTGAAAAGGTGGGACTCTCATTTACAAATTTGGGTATGTCAAATGGAGTTCAAGTGTGTTTTATTTATTTGTGATTTTAAAAGGGAACTCTACTTAGAAATGTGGGTATGTTAAGTAGAGTCCAATTTGGTTTTGATTTTGAAAAGGGAATTCTCATTTGACAAATTTGGGTATGTCAAATGGAATTCAAATGTGTTTTAATGATTTTGAAAAGGGGACTTCATTTAATAAATTTAGGTATGTTAAATGGAAATCAATTATATTTTTTTTTGATTTTCAAGATGGGATATTTGTGTGATGTTGCTTTTGAAAGAGAAATTTCAACTTAGCACATGTAGGATGTTCTAAATTGAATTTCAAGTTTATGTCATGATCTTATTTGAAAATAAATTATTCATTCAACGAGCTTAGGTGTGTTGAATGGAGATTACTATTTATAAATATGCTTTTGGAAAAAAGATTTTAAAATTATTTGATTTTAAATTTTGAAAAGAACCCATGCAACAATCATGGATATTGTTGCATGAGGTTTGGTTATCTTTAAATGCAGATCTTTTGTCATGTGAATTTTAATTTGAGAAGCTTTTGAAAGTATATATCTTTTAAAGAGTTTATTTTCTTAAGTATGAGATGAACCTTGCCTCACCAAGAGAATGGTAAAGAGGTTCTAAATATTTAGTCATCTTCTTTAGTTAATTCAAATTTTTTTAACTATTGGGGACATAATAGTGGTTTTAAGACCTACATGGAGTGAGGTCTTAAAACCTAAAGGATGTTAGCTAGCTCAACCTAAGAATGAAATAGGCTAAGTGACAATGGAAAGAAAGATAGTCATGGACCCATATAAAATACTAGTCCACTATCGATGTTTGGAGACAATAATTTCTACTAGAGATGGAGAGAGGAACCCTCCCCAGTGGAGTCACCAAAAAAATCTGTGGTGTTTATTTTTGAGATGTGGGACACCATGTAGATCTTAGGGGGTACTTATTGAAATGATCAGGTATGACATTAAGGAAAGATGCACTATCTCAAAGATAGAAATTATCACCATATAATGGACCTAATCACCTAATAAGGACTCTAAGCATGATGGGTCTTCCTTGGGGCTAGCTAAAACCTCATATAGGATGTATTATATACCATTAAATTCAAACCATATGTAAATTTACATGCATGAACATAAGAAAAGAGCTCCAAATCACATGATCAATTAATTCAATCACTTGAACAATTGCAAATGCATGTATTTTTAATAAAAGGAAGGATTACCATTCTTTAATTAAATACACACATGTATGCATAAAGACCTAACCAAGTAGTGCCTTTGTTAAACCGGGGAGGTAATCAAATGACCTCCTTAGCTAGCTAAAGCCTCATATTCCGAATGTCATATATACCACTTTTCTTAAATACATACACATGTATTCATAATTTGGAGAATGAAAATCATGCAAAAAAAAGATATTTAATTTGATTGAATCATTTATGTATATGAATTAAAGCCTCATCCAATTGTAGAATTGAAGTACAAAAGAATGAAAGCAAATGGAGTATATACTATTATTAAACCAAGGAAGTGAGGTAATCAAATGACCTCCTTGGTGCTAACTAAAACTTGTATTCCCAATGTATGCTATATACCCATTAACATTCTCACTTACATAAATCAATACATGAATAAAGGAAAGCAATTCATACATTTAAGCTATAATCACATACATCTCTTATGTATTTATAACTAGCATTCATATATGTAACCATTCATTTATAAGCTTAGGAAAATACATTTTGATTTAATAGTGATAATAGTACACATATTATAAATTAAATCAACACATGCAAGCTTGACATAAGGAAAACCATTTGATTTAATTAATTTTGAAAAGATGAATGTATGATTTCAAATGACATACAACATTTAACATGATTGGAAAGGAATGAATAAGCATAAACATGTGATTTCATTCATTAAATTAATCTTTACATAATAAAATAAAAACATTTAAAGAAAACCAAGGCTTTTAATTATCAATTTCAATTTCATATTTCATTTGGTTTGAATAAATGAGGAAAGTTTTTGATCCTAACCATTCCCATGTTTGTGATTTAATTTTGTTTAATGAAAAGTAAGTTGATTTTATGGGTTAATTAGGTTGTATATGCATTAAATCCATTAATTAACCCTTACCTATGTTGCCATAATTTAATTAACCAAGTAATTATGAGCCTACATGATATGTACATACATTGGAAATTAAATCGTAATGAACCTAAGAAATGAAAAGAGGCCAATGCAATTGGCTCATAGTGATTAATTAAGTTAAGAAACTTAATTAAGTACTTTCATGGTTTTCCCACACATGTGGGTTAACCATAATTTCCTTAAATGTCTTTAGGTTGAACACCTAAAGATCTACCCATGAATTTAATTAAGATTCCATGTGATTATAGTTTCAAATTGATTAATTAAAATTTAATTAATGAATTAAACCATCAATTAATCCTAAATTTAATTTCCATTTCAAGTTCTCAATGGACTTGGAAAAGATTGGGAAAGAGGTCGCAATCTAATTCCCCATGCCCATTCACTATTTCAAAATGATTAATAAGCTTAATTAATGATTTCCTTACTGTTTAGATTATTAATTAATTGTCTAATTAATTAAAGTAATTAAGTTAAGATAACTAATTTTCCCCAATTAACCAAGCAATAAATCCCAAGAAAATTATGGGAGGTGAGGTCATCCCATTAATCAAAAAGTTTGGGTTAATTACTTGGTAATTAAAGAGTAATTAAGCTAATTAAGTTTTAATTAAACTTAAATTTAATTACTATTCAAAATTAATTATCAATTTTAATTGAATCTCCTCTAAAATACCTTCAAACAAATATATACTTACATTTTTAGATTTTTTTATGATTTTTATAATTTTCCAAAGTTTCATTTAAATGATTTTCCATGATTTTTATAAATTCCATTAATTTATTTTAACTATTTGAACTTGAATGTAATATCTCCCAATCCATAAATCATTTTAAATTGAAATTTGGATGGTATGTAGATTTTAAGCTCAGTTTTAATCTCTAAAAATTTCAAATCAATCTGTTATGTATTTTTTATTTAATTAATGAAATTTGATTTTTCCTAAAACTTAAATTAAGCTCAAAATATTTAGTAATTTTCTTTTTTGGCTTCATTAGTTCCTGAAAAGACAAATCAATGAGCCCTTATTTAATTTTTTAGTTAAGTATTTTATTTTATGAATTTTTTGAATTTTGAAGTGTTTTAATAATTTTTAAAAGCATAAAATCCCTAATATCTTACTTAACCTTCACATACGCATTGGTAACCATGGCACCACATGGCACCATGTGGTGGTGGTGCCATGGTAGATGGCGAGAATGCAGACAAGGATGCATAAATAAGATCTTATCATTTGATTGCGGATCAGATGGTCCAGATCGATACACATGATCCCGTGATCGATGCATTGATTCACTAATCGTATGAGATCCATATGATCTAAGCTATCCCTTGAATGGAAGATTAGATGGCTAGCGGCAATCGATGGAAGAGGTGGGAACACTATTTCGGGCAAGATTTTACAATTCTTATGAAAAAATTGAAAAAAAATTCATTTTAGGCTTGATTTTTGATCTTCACATCACTCAAAATGTGTGGGGATGTAAAATAAAAAAAATGCATGGGTAATCTAAAGGAAATTCTAAAATCAAGCAAAAAATTACAAATAAAAGAACCTAAAGTCACTAAGGTTCTTGAAAATTACCTCATGAGAATGATTTTCGGTGGTATGATGATCCGCATGCTCCCAAGTACAAGAAGAAGCTTTGGAATGGGTTGCTCTTGCTTCACTTCAAAATAATGTATCCACCAATGGTCGCTTCCTCACGAATCCACTTGATTTTGATGGCTTTTGCCAAAACCAAGTGTGAATGGTTGATGGTTGGTTTGGATGCTCTAAGAAAGTGAAATGAGTGTGTGAGGAAGAGTTTTTGCCTCTATATTTTCTGTCTCCTTGCAATGGCAAAAAATCACCACATTCATGGTGATTTTTTTGCTCCAAGTGGGTGTCCTTGGCTTGGGGTGGTTAGGATTCTCCTTAGGTGGCTTAATTTGGTTGGCCAAGGCATGGGAGGTGGCTGCTATGAAGGACAAGTGGGTGTCCTAGCAAAGAGAAGTGGAGGTCCTTCTTGCCAAGTGTTCCAATGGGGAGGGAGGTGATTTCACCTCTCCCATGAGTCATAGCTAAACCAACAACCTCTTGGGTTTGGTTGGACATGTCCTTGGAGCCTAAGTGGAACAATTGATGAGTGTCAAGTGGCCAAGGAAAAAAAATGACCATTTTCATATGTATTTTTTCTTATGTGATACCCTTAGCTCAAGGGTAGAGTGGTCATTTGGCATTGTATTTTATTTTGGCATATTTTAAATGAGTCAAAAGCAAGTTGGACAAAATTTTAGGCCATTTGGAGTTCATTTGGTTAGCTTTGGCACAATTTGACCCATTTGGGTCAAATTGGGTCAAAATGTGTTAGGTTAACCAATTGGTCAAATTAGGTCAAACCAATGGTTATGTCAAGTTCATATGACTATTTGGAGAGGATTGTATAGTTTGGTTTGATTTAATTTATTTAATTTGGGTTTAGTCTAATTTGACCCTTTATGTCAATTTGGGTCAACTAGTGTCAAGAGGCCAATTGTGCTAGGTTTGGCTCAATTGAAGGTCAAGTCAAGTTTAAATGTTGATTTTGGGTTAATTTGAATCATTGGTTTCAATGGATTTGGCTTAGGTTTAATTTGGCTAGTTTGGGTTCATATAAAATTGACTTGGTCAATGGTTGACTTGGTTTGACCCATTTTATATCAATTGATCATCTAGGGTGATCAACAATCATGACATGAACTTTGGATTAATTAATTCACTTTGGGATTGAATTGATTTTGGTTCATGTAGGTCAAATTGGACTTTGGGTCAAGTGAACCAATTGGATTTAGTTAGCTTGATTTAGTTGAGTTTATATATAGATTTGAGATTGATATATAAATTCAATTGCAATTGGTTTGGATTCAAATGAGTTTTGGTTCATTTGAATATTTCAAGTCAAATGGGCTAGGTTGGGTTTGACTTGGGTTAATTTTGGTTTGATTGGATGATTGTTGGTTTCATTTATATTTGGATAGATGATTGAAGGAATGATTGATTCAAGAGAAAATCCATTGATTTTGGCTTGATTTAGATGGGTTTTGGCCGAGTTCAAGGAAATGGCTTAAAGGGTTTAAATTGGGTTTTGATTTTTGATTTGGTTTTGGCTATTTGAATTTATATTTCATTTATATTTGAAGATAATTGAAGGTACAATTGATTTATAGAAAATCAATTGAGTTTGATTGAATTGGATGGAATATTAGCTATGTTCATGAAGGTTGATTAAAGAGATTATGAAGGATTTCAAGTTTGGATTTGATCTTGGGTTTCAATCATTTGGAATTGAGTTTGGACTAGGATTTGGATTTGAAATTGAGTTTGAGGTTTGGTTTGAAATTTAGATTTGAATTGAATTTAAGAAGGTGTACATGGATTGGGTTTAGGCTATAGGGTAGGTGATTTTCTAAGTCCCAAGCATGGCCTAATCTATGATTAACCCTTCTAAGTCTCTAGATTAGGTCAAGTGTTCACATAATCTCTAGAAGTGTCTTATGACTAAAGAAACCTAGTGTCTAGAAGGTTCCTAAAAGAGGAGGTTGAGAACTTACTCCAAAAGTGAGGTCAACGTGTGTTACTTGGTTGATGAAATCAAGAAGAAATGTTGAATCAATTTATTCTCATTAAAAAAAAATCAAAACCTAAACCTAAACTAAAACTTGAACCTAAACCTAAAACTAAACCCTAAACCCTAAACTAAACCTAACTAAACCCAACTAATCCTAAAACCCTAAACCCTAATCCTAAAACCTAAACCTAAACCTAAACCCTAAAACCTAAAACTAAACCCTAAAACTTAAACCTAAACCTAAACCCCAAACCCTAAACCAAACCTTAAACACAACCTAAACCCTAAACTTAAAATAAAATAAACTTAAAATAAACTAAAAAATAAAAATATGAACTAAACTAAAAAAGTAAAAACAATAACCTAAACCCACCCTCCGCCCGAGCCCTTGACCTTATGCTCTGGTGAATACCTTTTTCCCCTCTCATTTTCAACTTTCTAGTCATTGCTTGATGGATGTTTGGTGTGATTCTCAATGGATTCCTTCTAGAATCGATGGGTACTTTAGTTTTACTTGAGTGAATGTGGCTTGGCATCTTCCCCGATGATTTTGTGGGGAGGATCCAATGGATACTACTAGGGCATCAACTATCTTGGCTTCAGGTGCTTCAAAATCATTTAAAGACATCCTCACTAGTAAGGATAGCCATTCACGTGAGTCCCTGGAACTTGTTTTGACTTCTTTTGGACGCATGCCTACGATTATGTGCTCTTATCTAATTATGGAAAAGCTTGTTAAGCTATTGGAATTTACTTTGGTTGGAAAGTTTACTCTTCGTAGGCTGGAAAACATTCACTCTTTCTTTCATAGTCTGAAACTTTTGGGTGCTTTTATGATTGGTTTAATTGATCCCTACCATATTTTGATCCAGTTAATGAATGATTTGGATTACTCACATGTTTTTACTCATCATTCTTATTTTATTTTCAATTGCCAAATGAGGTTGCTGAAATGGATTCCACTCTTTGATAGGGAAGAATCCCAATCATTTTTATTTCTCTTCCCAATATGTGAATTCATTTGTTAATCATCAATTCTTTTTTTATTATTGCTTTATTTTTTGTGCCATTGCAAATTGATCGAAATGGCTGAAATCTCAACCTTTTGTTAGAATCTTGTTGAATTAGACATTACTAAGAAACACCCCCAAAGAAATCGGTTGGGATCTAAAATTATGGTTATATATTAGTTGATTTTCAAAATTTTGTCTTTTATTCTCATTGTAAATTCCAGAGTTAAATGTTTCATTCATCCTCACCTAAAAAGAAAATTCTTCTTAAGGAAACTATTGTTCTAAACCTAGGGACCACTATTAAATATCAAAAGTTAATTAAAAAAAATTCATTGAATGTTCCTAATAAGGCTATTTTACCACTTATTTCTTCTATGAAATTGAAGGTTTCTAATGTGGAAAATAATAATTTCTCTAAACTTTTGGATGATGATTCTTTTCCTCTCTCGATCTCATCCTTACTAATTTTGATTGATGAAAATAAAGCTTTAATTGAAAATATTAATGAGGATATCAATGTTATGCATCATTTGAATTCATTGGACAATAGGGCTTTGGTTTCTCATGATATTCAATTTGAAAAACTTTACTTTACTTTAGTTCAGGATGATTTAAATTCTCAAAAAGATTTAGTTTTGTCTAATAATTTGGGTGTTGAAGAAGAAGGGATTGATGTTCACACTTTTCTTAATAAATCTATTTGGCTCCTTTGTTACACCCATGCTCATTTTTAATTTAATAAATTCTAATGGCTTGGAAGAAGGAGAACTCACTTCTATTGAGACTTCCACTAAATCTATGACAAATGTTGCTAAACCCTTATAGGATGATGATTTTATAGGAAAAGGAAATGGTTTCCAAAAGTTATCATGCTAAAAAGAAAAAAAAATGTTAAAAACTTCACTCCCAAATTGTACAAAAACACTAGATCTACTACGACCTCTCTCTGCTCTCTTAATTAACCTTTTCTTAACCCCTTTTTTTTACTTATGTTTAATTTTTTTATTTGGAATGTTAGAGGGATCGGTACCCTCTCTATTCATAACTGTATGGGAAACCTTTGTTTTATTCATAATATTATTTTACTTATTGTTTTGGAGCCTCTTATTCATGCAAACAAAATTAACCATTTGCTATAATGGTTTTAATAAATTTTTCTAATGTTAGTAATAAAATTTGGTGTTTTGGAATAATTTTGTGGAGCTTCTATTCTTGATGATTTTAAACAAGTTGTGCTCAAATATCTTATGGTGACTATTGTGTTTTGGGCTCTTTTTTGTATGCATCTTGTAATAGATCGGTAGAAATCTTCTTTGGAAAATTTGAGGAATTTTGCTACCTTTGTCAATAAACCTTGGTTTGTTGGGCATTTCAACACTATTTTATTCTCTTCTAAATGAAGTGGTGGTTGCTCTCCTAATATTCATTCCATGGAAGAATTTTCCAATATGATCCTTGATTGCAATTTGATTGATATTGGCTTTAAGGGTTTAAATTTTACTTGGCAAAACTCTAGACTTTGGCAAAGGATGGACCAGATTCTTTTAATACTCATTGGATTACTCAATGATGGCTTCTATCAATCATTTAAGCAGAACCTTATCGATCATGCTCTCTTTTGGTTTCTATTAAAGATAACTCTAATAGATTAAAAAATTTCTCTCATTTTAGATTTCAAAACATGTGGATTCAGCATATTGATTTCTTTAATGTTGTGGCTAACAATTGGAAAGCTCCCTTACATCCTGACAATTCAATTATGGGGATGAATAGATTTTGGTTTAAGCTTAAAAGACTTAAATAAAATATGGGTTTGTGGAACAAGCATTATTTTGAAAACCATTTTTTTAATATCAAAGAAATAGAAAAATTGGTTTGTGATCTTGAAGTCTCTATTATGTCTCTACTAAGATTAAGGACTTGGGAGGTGAAAGATAAACTTCTTAATTTTCAAAATATGGAAGAGACTTATTGGTCAAAAAAGCTACTAGTAAACATATTGATGGTGAAATACTAGATATTTCCATGCTTTAGTTAATAAAAGAGAGCTTTAAATAATATTCAAAAATTAAAGATGATAATGGAGAATGGATTATGGAGAATAATGATATTAAGGATTGACATTAATTACTTTAGAAATATGCTTAATAAAGTTGCTCTTATGAAGCTATTTCTAAATCGCACTTGATTCCTTATATTATAAATAATAATGATAATGATTTACTATTGTACTAATGAAGAGGAAATTTTTAAAGTTCTTAATAGCATGAACATAGATTTGTTGTTGGTGGGAGGGTTTCACTACCCAATTTTTCAAAATGCTAGTTTATTATTAAAATGATAATTTGGTTGAGGCTGTGGTTGATTTTTTTTAATGGTAATCCTTTTCCTGATATTTTTCTCACTTATTATTCTCATACCTAAGAAAGATAATTTGGACTACTGGAGTTATTTTAGACCTATTAGTCTTTGTACCTTCTTCAATAAGTTGATTTCCAAAATTCTAATCAGCAGGCTCAGTCCTTTACTTCATAGGATTATCTCTCTAAACCAAACTAGTTTTGTTAGAGGTAGATCTATTTCTAAAAATATTCTGCTTTCTTAAGAATTAATTCATGATTTAGATGCTAGGACTAGAGGTGGCAACATTATGTTCAAATTAGATATTACCAAAGCTTTTGACAATATCTCTTGGGATTTCCTTATCCATATTCTAAATTTATTTGGGTTTTGATAAATTTATCTTTCTTATTAAAATTGTATTAATAATAGTTTTCTATTTTGCTTAATGGGAAGCCTTGGGCTTCTTTCCTTCTTCCATGGCCTAAGATAATGGGATCTCTATCTCTACCTTATTTATTATTATTGTTGAGTACTTATCTAGGAGCATCAATGATCTATTCTTAAACAATCCTAGTATGCATTACAAAACTCTTGGTGTTCTTCTATTTCTCATTTAAGCTTTGCAAATGATTTCTATTTTTTGCAATGCTTCTATTCATCATATCAAGAATCTCAAGATTTTTTTAAATAAATTTGGTTCGAAAGTGGTATATCTACCAATGAAAACAAAAGCTATTTTATTACATCTTCAAGCATCTCCAATAATAAAATTAATCAAATCCTGCATATCACTAACTTTAAAGATCAACACCTTCCTCTTAAGTACTTAGGTGCTCCTCTTTTTAAATGTCTGAAATGATCCCATCTTTTTGATGAGTTAATTCAATAAAATTTTAAATAAAATTTATGTTTAGGAATTTCATTTACTTTCCTTTGGTGGTAGGCTCACTATTCTTAAAAGCACTCTCAATTCAATGCTGCTTTATTTGATTCAAACTATTATCCCCACTAATGCTACTCTTATTAGAATTGATCGCTTGCTTAATAAATTTTTTGGGGATCCAATAATTCTACTAAAAGAATGCATTGGACTTCCTGGAATAAATGTTGTGGTCCTTTGGGTGAAGGTGGCCTCAGTTGCAAACCAATTCATGAAGCTATTAATGCCTTCTCTCATAAGCTCTGGTGGAATTTTAGAAAGAATGATAGCCTTTGGGCTAATTTTATGATGAAAAACTATTTCCAAGGTAAACACCCTCTTATCTGTGCTTATAAATTTGGTGACTCTCCAGTTTGGAAAAGGCTTTGCTCCATTAAATGGGTTGCTGAACCCTTAATATGTTGGGGTATTCATTCCGGTTCTTCTTTCTTTTGGTAAGACAATTGGATTGGCAATGGGTCTATTGACTCTCTTTTATCTACCCACGCTACTGCAGCTATCAAAGTTAACTCTTTCTGGCATAAGAACACTTGGAATGAAAATAAACTTGAGAATTATATCCTTATTTCTCTTTTAGATAACTTTAGAAATATCTTAACAAACCTAACCAAATTCTCTTTAAGCTTTCTTACAATGGTGATTTTGTTCTTAAAGAGGTTTGGAATTTTATTAGATAAACAAAACTCCTAATGTTTTCATTAAACTTTGGAACAATATCATTCCCATTTCTTATTGATTTTAGCTTGGAGGATTTTGAATAACTTTATTCTTGTGGACTTTTGCTCACGGAATAAAGGGTTTTATTTGCCTTCAAAGTGCTATTGCTTTCATATTGAAAATGTTAATCATGTTTTGTCAATGGTGCTATTTCTAAATTATGGTTATGGTAAGATGATTTATTTAATACCAACTACTTTCATGGTCTCTTTCCATATATCAACTTCTTGAAGTCTATTTCCAAAAAAATTGTGAAAGGTCATATCAAAGTTCTAGTTGCTATTACCCTTATCACGGTTCATTTGGATGGATATAAATGATGCTAAATATCATGGTATTCGATGAGCCATAAAAGGATCTAGCTAGAACCAAAGAAAAAAATTCAAGCTCTATTTAATGCAATCTTATTAGTAACATTCATTTTAGGTTATAAATTTGTGGCTAAAAATTGGTATCATTACTAATGTTGACTCTTATAAAAGAGCTAGGATTATCCATTGGATCAAACCCAAGAAAATTTGATTAAAGTGAATCTCTATTGCTTCTAATAAATATGGTTGTGGTGGTATTCATAGGAATTCTAAAGTACTACCATTTGTGCTTTTTATCCTCTTCAAAGCATTATATTATCTATGTTGCTTATGGTATCAATAAAGCTATTGAGATTTATTTGAATAAAGGTTTCCTCTAGATTTAATGTTGATGCGTTCTTGCTTTTGACATGCTCTAATATAACAGAAATGCTTTTATTTTATCTTCTTAATCATACTGAAAATCTTCTTTCTCAAGTTTGTTATAAAATTTTCCATATCCTTTGTGAAGGTAATGCTTGTGCTGATTTTTTGACTACTTTAGGTGCGAACTTAACTAATTTCACTTTATTTGACAATCAAAATTTGCCTAAACTTTTAAGGGGTTTGGTCAACTTGGATAACACTGGATTACCTTATCTCAGATTATAATTTTCTTGGCTTGGTATTTTCTGTCGGTCTTTGATGAGCCATTGCTTTTGGTTTCCCTTTGTTAAACCCTTGTTGGGTTGTGGCCATTTGCTTATTTTCACTCTTAGGCTATCTTTGGGTTTTGTTTGAGCTCTTGCTTTTGGGTTGGCTTTTGGTTCTTATTTTTTTCTAGGTTGTTTGGTTTTTTTTTATTTTGGTGGATGTTTTTCTGGTGGATGATTATTGTTGTTGGTTTTTTGGTGACCTTCATTTGGGTGGTGGATTTTCTTACTATTTTATATGAGATTTTCCATATCTCTAAGTTGGTTCTAGCGAGTTGGATTTTCTACTTGTGGTGGTTATTTGGTGGCCTTGTTGGTTGTTGGGTGGTTGGTGTGTTGGTTGGTTGGTTGGTTTTGTGTTGGTTGGTTTATCACTTTGTTGGTGATTGAGAGGATTGGTGGTCTAATTTTGGATTGGATTTGGCAAGGTGGAGGTTATATGTTGACTGTTATTTCTTCATTTTTGTGGATTGGGTTTTGGTGGTTAGTTTTGCTAGTTTGGGTTTGTTTCTTTTGGTTATGGTTTCGGCCTCTTCATGTAATGGTCTTCCTCTCTTGGCTATTGCTTTTGTTTTTTTATTTATTATTATTTTGGGTTGGTGATATTTTTAGTGGCTATTATTTTCTTTGGGATCGGTGACTTGGTTTAGTGTATTGGTGCTAACTTGGCTATGGTTATGATGCTTGCACTCATTGATATTTACCCTTCTTGTTGTTGGCTTTGTGGTGTTCCTATTGTCTTGTTCTACTCGATGGATGGCTTTTATATTTCGGTCTTATCCATTTTGTTTTTTTGGCTATTCACCTCACCGATCAAAATTTGACTTTGGTTGGGTTTGGTGGATGTTGTTGTTTTCTTCTACCCTTTTCCTAGTTGTCTTGGGTGGTTTTGGCATGATGGATGCTATTGGTCTTTTCATTGATTTGGACTTTTTGCTTGTGTGTGGTTGGATGAGAGGTATGTTGTTTGTTGGTTGGTTGGATGGGTGGCTATTTTGGCCTTTCTTCACTATGATCTTTGGTTGGCTTTGCTCTGCTATGGTTCTCTCTCTTTTCTTGCTTCTTTTTCTAGTTTGGGTGACAACCTTGCTGCTTTTCCTATTTGCTTGTGGAGGACATGAGCTCTTGTGTTTTTTTCTTTTGGTCTTGGTTTTTTTTTGGTTTGTGTTGTTAAGGTCATGATGCTTGCTCCCTTTGATGTTACTATTCCTCTTTGGTGGTGGCTTTGGTGGTGTTCCTATATTATTGTTGTCCACGATGGTTGGTTGATTTTCACTTATTGGGCTTATTTGTTTTGGTGGCTTTATGGTTGGCTATTATGTCTCTTGCTTGAGAGTTTGCGACCTTGCGGATGATGGACTTGGGATGATGGGCTACAAGAGGTATCGGTAATGATTGCCTTGATGTTTCTCTCTATCTTCTTTTGGTGGTAGCATATATTGTAACCCTTCTTGAGTTTGGATGCTTACATATAGTGTTGCTTCTTGAGATGATTATGTGAGCACAGCCTTTTCTTTACTTTGCTCATACTTTTTATGCTTGCTTAATTGTACTCATCCTTTCATTATTATGTTGTGGAATTCTTTTATAGGTTGGGAGAATCTTGTAGGTGGATCTTGCTAGTATCAAAAGGACCTAGTGGATGTTACTGTTGCGCACATGGATTAGTTGTTGTTGCTTATTTGGTTTTGTTTTTGCTTTTGTTATTTTTTTCTTATATTATTGTAATAGTTAGGGGGTTTATCTCTTTAGGACTTATTGTAGCTCTTTGAGCATTAGTTTAGAGATTTACCCCTTGCAAGAAGTCTATACTTTTTCTTTGTGGCAATAAAATTCCCCTAATTTCCCAAAAAAAACCCTAAACCCTAAAAAGTTAAAAACCTAAACCTAAACTAAATAAAACATAAAAAATAAAATAAATAAATAAAAACTAAACCTAAATAAAATTAAAAATATAATAAATTAAAACTAAAACCAAAAAAAAATTTAAATAAAAAAAATAAAAACTATAAAATAAAAAAAATAAACTAAAAATAATAAAAAAATAAAAAAGCCCAAATAAAATAAAAAACTAAACCTAAAATAAAAATAAAATAAACCTAAAATAAAATAAAATATAAATAATTAAAACCTAAACCTAAAAAAAATAAACCTAAAAAAAACTAAAAAAAAACCTAAACTAAAATAAAAAAAAAAAATAAATAAATAAAATAAACTAAACCTAAAATAAAATAAACTAAACTAAATAAATAAAAGTAAACCTAAAATAAACTAAAAATAAATAAAATAAAATAAACTAAAATAAAAAATTATAAACTAAAATAAAATAAAATAAACCTAAGATAAAATCCTAAACAAACCTAAAAATAAAATAAAACCTAAACCTAAAACCTAAAATTAAAATAAAACCTAAAAAACAAAATAAAACTAAAACTAAACTAAAAAATACATAAACCTAAACCTAAAAATAAAATAAAAAAAAAACTAAAATAAATAAAATAAACTAAATAAAACAAAAATATATAAATATAATTAAAAAAAATAAATAATTAAATAAATAAAATAAATAAATAAACTAAATAAACTTAAACCTGCCATTTTTTCTTAATTTAAAAAATAAACTAATAAAATAAAACCACACCACTAAATCTGACCACTAACCTAAATCCACTCAAATCTACAATCTGACCCTACCTAACTGAGCCCAAAAAACCCTAAACCCTACCCAAACCCTAAACCAGAGTAAACCCACCCAAAATAAACCTAGCCCTAAACCCTAAACTCAGAGCCTAACCCTAAATCCAACCACAAACCTCAACTCAAATCCTAAACTAAAACCTAAAATCCTGGCTAAGCCAAACACTAAAGCTAAACCCTAAACCCTAAATAAAATATACCAAACCCTAAACCCATCCTTAAACCCTAACCTACCAGCCTAAACCCCCAAACCCCAACTTAAACAAAGTAAATAATAAACTAGAAGATTAACTAAACCTAAAAACTAATAAACTAAACCTAAACCCTAAACCCCAAGAATGGGTAGAACCTGAGGCGGGAACATCATTGTCAACCGGGCTCAGTCCAGACTGGCGGTGGAGGTGAAAGCGGGACAATTTTCACATGGTGGTGGGGATCAGAGGTGGCGATGGATGAGGTGGTGGTGGGATGTGGTGGTTATGGAAGCGGAGGAGGGGGTTACAACATGGTGGTGGTGGAGAGATTGGGATATGATTATGGATCCTACTACTCGAGAGGTGGTGGTTCTGGGGAGAAATTGAAGAACAACTAATTAGATCAGTTCTTATGGGCGTGTCTTTTGGTAGAGCAGTTCTAAGTTATAGGGTTTTCATTTTCATGTGCTCATTTTATATCTATGTATACATGTCTTAGAAAACTTGGTGTGTTACTTGGTTGATGAAATCAAGAGAAGAAATGTTGAATCTAAATTTGTTCTCTATTAAAAAACTAAAACCCTCAACTCTTCTAAAACCTTAACCTCCTAAACCTAAAACCTAAACTAAACTATAAACCCTAAACTAAACCCTAAACCCAAAACTGACCACAAATCCTAAACCTAAACCCTAAACCAAAACCTAAACTAAAAAACCACTAACCATAACCCTAAATCACAACCATAAACCCTAAAAAAGCTAAAATCTAAACCTAAACTAAATAAAACATAAAAGGCTAAACCAAAGTAAAATAAAATAAAACTAAAACCTAAACCTAACTAAACCTAAACCTAAAAGAAAATAAAATAAAAAATAAAAACTAAACTAAAATAAAATAAATAAAATAAACTAAACTAAAAAAATAAAAACCTAAATAAAACAAAACTAAATGTAAAATAAAATAAAATAAACATAAAATAAAACTAATAAAAATCTAAACCTAAAAAAATAAACCTAAAAATAAAACCTAAATAAATAATAAATAAAACCTAAACCTATAAAAAACCTACCTAAAATAAAATAAAATAAACATAAACTAAACTAAAATAAACAGACCAAAATAAATCAACCAAAACCAAACCAAAATAAACTAAACTGCCTAAACTAAATAAAATAAAATAAACTAAAAATAAATGAAAACCTAAACTATAAAATAAAACCTATAATAAAAACCTAAAATCAAAAACTAAAAAAATAAAATAAAAATCTAAACCAAAACCTAAAAGTAAAAAGTAAAACCTAAACATAGAAAATAAAATAAAAATAACACTGAACTAAAAAATAAACCTAAACCTAAACCAAAACTTTGAAAATAAACTAAAATAAATAAATCTAAAATAAACAAACTAAACTAAATAAAATTAAAAAATAAACCTAAATAAAAATAAAATAAACTAAAATAAATTAAAATAAAATAAATAAAAAATAAACATAAACTATCGGTTTACTTAATTTAAAAAAAAAATCATAAACCCTAAATCCTTGGCTAAACTTAAACTTACCCTAAACCTGACCCTTAACCCCAAACACAAACCTAAACCAAAAAACTAAACCCCAACCTACTAAACCCCAAACCCAAAATAAAAAAACCATAAACCCTAAACTTAAACCTTAACCCAAACCTAAACCTAAACCCTAAACCCTAAACCCCAAACCAAACTAAAAAAATAAATTAAAAAATTAATAAACCCCACAAAAAATAAACTAAACTAAACCAACCCAAATGGGGAACCTTGGGTGAACATCATCAACCGCTGATCACAGATCTAGCGATGGAGCGATCAAGTTATCATAGTGGTGGTGGGGGATCTAGAGGTGGTGGTGGGTATGCAGGCAGTGGTCAGAGCAGTGGTGGTTTTGGAGGCTGGGAGGAATGATGAAGGTTATAGTCATGGTGGTGGCAGAGGGAGAGATCGAAGATATGATGGTGGATCCCGCTACTCGGGAGGCTGTGGTGGTTCTGATTGGAACCAGAGAAACTAAAGAACAACTGATCTGATCTACTTCTTATGGAATTATGTCTTCACAACTGAGACGTTTCTAGTTATCCTTGGTTTTTGATTTGCTCATGCATGCTCATTTTTTAAGTCATCCATCCTAGAAAACATCATGTGTGTTGCTTGATGAAATCAAAATAGAAATGTTGACTCTGAATTTGTTCTCTATTTAAAAAAAAACAAAACAAAAAAAACCTAATAAAATACAAACCTAAAACCTAAACCATAAAAAAAATCTCAAATCTAAACCACAAACCTAAACCTAAACCCACAAACTAAACCCCCAAATCCAAATCTGACCCAAAGTAATCATAAAACTAAAATAAACCTAAACCCTAAAAGCCATAAACCAAACTAATAACCAACCACAAAAACCCCAAGTAAACCCACAAACCTACTAAAACCCAAAATCCAAACCTAAAACCCTAAACCTTAAAACCTAAACTAAACCCCAAAATAAAACCAAAACCTATACAAAACCCTGACCCAACAGGCCACAAACTAAGCTAAAAAATAAAAAAAAAATAAAGAAAAAATCTAATAATAAAATGTAATAAAAACCTAAAACTAAAACTAAATAGATCTAAACCTAAATAAAATAATAAATAAATAAAACTAAACTAAAATAAATATAGAAATAAAATAAACCAAAAAATAAAATGAACTTAAAGAAAAAAACCTAATTAAACTAAATGTGATAAAATATAAAATAATACAAATAAATAAACCTAAATCTAAAGATAAACCTAAAATAAACCTAAATTAAAAAAAACCCTAAACTAAAAACATAAACCTAAAATAAAATAAAAAATAAACCTAAAATAAATCTAAATAAATAAACCTAAACCTAAATATTAAACTAATCTAAACTAAAATAAAAGAAAAAAAATAAACCTAAACTAAATAAAATAAACCTAAAATAAAAAACCTAAATCTAAAATAAAAAAATAACTAAAAAAATAAATAAATAAAATATATAAAAATAAAAACCTAAAATATAAAAATAAACTAAAATAAAACCTAAAATAAAATAAATAAATAAAATAATGCTAATAAAAGAAAATAAATAAATAAATATAAACTAATACTACTTGGGTTTGATTTATGTAAACTATACTGAGCTAAAAAAAACACTAAATCTTAACCACTGACCTAAACCTAAACTTACCTGAGCCACAGAACCTGAGATCCTAAAGGCCCACTAGGCCCTGAGCCCAGGCCTAAAACCACCTAGGCCACCACTAACTCCTAATCTAAACCTAAACTGGAGCCTAATTGAATCTAAAACCTAACCAGCCCTAAATAAATAAAAGACCTAAACTGAGCCTAAATCAATAGGCTTTAAACTCTAAACCTAAAAAGCCCAAACCACAAAACCAAAACTAACTAAAAACCACAAAACCCACTAATCTCTCCTAAACCCCAAACTAATAAAAAACTAAAAAAACCCAAAAACCTAAAACCTAAAATAAAATAATAAAAAATGTAAAATAAACCAAATAAAATAAAATAAAAAACCTAAATATAAATAAAGTAAAATAAAATAATAAAAATAAAATAAAAAAAATAATAAAAATAAAATACTAAAACCAAAAATAAAAAAAAAAAAATAAAATACTTAAAAATAACCTAAATAAAATAAATGTAAATAAAATAAAATAAACTTAAAATAAAGTAAAACTTAAACTAAACTAAATAAAATAAAACAAAAATATAAACTAAATAAACAAAATAAAATAAAAATAAATAAACCTAACCAAATAAAATAAAAAAAATAAAATAAAACTAAACTAAAAAAAAATAAAATACTAAATAAACTAAAAATAAAAATAAAAAAAAACAAAATAAAATAAATAAACAAAAAATATAAATAAAAAAAATAAACAAAATAAAACCAAAATAAAAATAAATAAACTAAAAAAATAATAAAATAAACTAAATAAAAATATAAAATAAAATAGTAAAACTAAAATGGGTTTTACTAAAAAAAAAAATAAAGACCCAATACTAAAATAAAACCTAAACCTAAAAATAACAAACTACTATAAAATAAAACCCTGAGCCCTAAAACTTACACTTATAAACTGCTAAACTAAATAAAGATAAATAAATAAAAGACCACTAAAAATAAAGATAAGGTTCTAAAAAACCACTAAACTAGCCTGAGCCCCCTACTATCTGACCATAGCCCTAAATAAATCCAAACCCACAAACCCCCCAAAACCATGATACAAAACCTATAAAACCATCCTAAAATAAAACCTAAAACTAAAATAAAACCTAAAAATAATAAATAAAAAACCCAAAAATAAAGAAAAATAAACTAAAATAAAAAGCCTAAACTAAAAAACCACAACATGACAAAACCTAAACTTAAAATAAAGATAAAGAAAAAATAAAAAAAAAATAAATAAAATAAAACCTAAACTAAAATAATTAAAATAATCCTAAAAAATAAAATCTAAATAAAAGAAAATAAAAAAAAATAAAATACTAAAATTAAAAATACTAAAATAATAAAACTAAAAATAAATAATCAATAAATAAAATCTAAAAATAAACCTAAATAAAAAATGCTAAACCTAAAAAATAAGCTAAATAAATATAAACCTAAACTAAAATAAATAAAATAAAACCGAACTAAAATAAAATAAAATAAAAAAAACTAAACCTAAAATAAAAATATCCTAAATAAACCTAAAATAAAACCTAAAATAATCCTAAAAAATAAAATGAAAACTAAACTAAAAATAAACTAAAATAAAAACTAAAATAAAATAAATAAACTTAATAAATATATTAAATAAAAATAAAGAAAAATATAAATAAAAATAAATAAACCATTCTTAATTTAAAAAAAAAAATAAACCCAATCCTAAATCATAAACCCTAAACCACAACCTAAAATAAAACCCTAAACCCTAAAAAAAAACCTAAACCTAAATGAAATAATATCCTAAAATAAATAAATAATCTAAATAAAAATAAATAAAATAATAAAATAAATTAAAAACCTAAACTAGCTAAACCTCCTAATAAATAAAATAATGAAAATAAAACTAAATAATAAATAACCTAAAACTAAAAATAACAAACTAATAAAATAAAAATAAATAAAAACTAAATAAAAAATAAAAAAAATAAAATAGTAAAATAATTAAAAAAATAAATACTAAACCTTAAAAAAATAAATAATAAAAAACTAACCTAAACCTAAAAGCCTAACTAAAATAAGCCAACCCCTGACTAAACCACTAAAACTGGCCCAAAAAAACCCCCAACTAAACTACCACTAAACCCTACCCCAGACCAAAGACCACTAGCTAACTGATAATAAATAACCACAAACTAAAATAAATCTAAAATAAAAGATAAATAAAACTAAACTAAATATAAAATATAAATAAAACTAAAAACTAAACCTAATAAATAAAATATAAAAAATAAAAAACTAAACTAATAAAATAAATAATAAATAATAAACTATAAACAAAATTTAAAATATAAAAATAAAATAAATAAAAAAAAACTAATAAAAAACCTAAACATAAATAAAATAAATAAAATACTAACCCCTAAAATAAAATAAATATAAATACATACTAAATAAAACTAAACCACTAAAATAATAAAATAATAAATAAACTAAAACTAAAAAAAATAAAAATAAATAACCTATAAAGATAAATAAAAATAAAAAAAATAAATAAAATAAAATAAAATAAAAAATTAAACCTCTAAAAAAAAATAAATAAACTAAATTAATAAATAAATAAATACCTATAAATAAATAAAATACCTAAATAAAATTAAAAAAAAATATAAACTAAATAAATAAACAACTAAATAAACTTGTCGGGTTCTTGATTAAAACCTGACCATACTAAAAAAATGACCACACTACCTCTGAGCCTACCTACAACTCCCTAACCTAAATCACCACTCCTATAATCCTAAACTGGGCCTAAACCCTACCCAAACCTCCACTAATAACTAATCCTATGATAACCTAACTAAACCTTAACTTAAAACCTAACTGACCTAACCCAGGCCCACTAAACCCTAAACCCTGAGCCCTTAAAAAATACCTAAAACCTAAAACTACTAACAAAACCTAAAATAAAATATTAAAAGAAATAAAATAAAATAAAATAAATAAAATAATAATACAAACCTAAAACTAAAAATAATAATAAAAAAATAAAATAAAATAAAAAAATAAAACTTAAATAAATAAAAAAATGCTAAACTAAACTAAAACAAATAAACCTAAAATTAAATAAATATAAAATAAACAAAATAAAAACTAAAATAAAACCTTAACCTAAAAAAAAATCTAAAATAAACTTAAAATAAATAAAATATAAACAAAATAAACTAAAAGAGATCTAAACTTAAAATAAAAGAAATAAAGAAAATAAAATAAACTTAAATCTCTAAACTAAACTAAAATAAATAAACCTATAAACTAAACCTAAACCTAAGCTAAATTAAAATATTAACTATATAAACCTAAACTAAACTAAAAATAAACTTAAAAAATAAACCTAAAATAAAACCTAAACCTAAACCTAAATAAAATAAATAAAAAACCTAAACTTAAACAAAAAAAAAAAACACATAAAATAAAATAAAATAAACTCTAAAAATAAACCTAAACTAAAAATAAAATAAAATAAAACATAAATGAAATAAAATAAACCTAAATAAAATAAACTAAATAATTAAAAATAAACTTAAATAAAATAAAAATAAAGTAAACTAAAATAAATAAAAATAAACTAAATATTCTAAATAAACCTAAACTGGTTTAGATTTTAAAAAATGCATTAAACTCTAAATCCTACAAACCCTAAACCTAAACCCTAAAAAAACTAAAACTAGCTAAACCTAAACTCTAAACCCTAAAACCTACATAACCATAACCCACCCTAAACTCTAAACCATAAACCCTAACCCTAAATAACCCTAAACTAAACTAAAGTAACTAAATAAATTAAAAATAAAACCAAAACCCTAAAACCTAATAAACTTAAACTAAACCTAAACCCTAGGAATGGGAAAAACCTTGACGACAGGAACATCATCGTACACCAGGCTCAATCTAGACCTGGCGGTTGAGGTGAAGATGGAGCGGCAGTTATCTTGATAGTGGTGGACTAGAGGTCTAGTGGATATGGGTTGGTGGTCAGAGTAATGGTGGCTATGGTGGCGGGAGGAGCGACGGAGGTTATAACCATGGTGGTCATGGATGGAGTGATTCTGGATATGATGGCGGATCCCCCTACTCTAGAGGCGAGGGTGGTTCTGATGGGAACTGCAAAAACTGAAGAATGACCTATCCGATCAGCTGCTTATGGAAATATGTCTTTATAGTCGAGATGGTTCTAGTTATCCAAGATTTTTAATTTGCTCTATGCGTTCTCATTTTTTATTTATGTCATCGCCTATGTCTTAGAAAACTTGGTGTGTTACTTGGTTGATGAAATCAAAAAGAATAAATGTTGAATTTGAATTTGTTCTCTATTAAAAAAAATAAAAATCCTAAACCCTAAACTAAAACCTAAATCTAAACCTTAACCCCCAAAACACACTAAACCCTAACCCTAAACCCTAAACCTTAAAACAAACCCACCTAAACCACACTAAATCAACCCAAACCTACCAACAACTTTAAACCTAAACCTTAAATCTAAACCTAAAGCCTATCAACCACACCCTAAATTAACCTAAACCCTACCCTAACCTAAAGCTAAAAAAACTTAAACATAAACTAAATAAAACCTAAAATAAAATAAATAAACTTAAACAAAAAAAATAAAATAAAAAATAAAATAAAATAAAACATAAATTAAAACCTAAACCTAAACCTACTTAAAAAAAATAAAATAAAATAAAACTAAAATAAAATAAAATAAATGAAATCTTAATTAAAACAAAATCCTAAATAAGTTAAAAACTAAACTTAAAATAAAAATAAATTAAACCTAAAATAAAAACTAAATAGAAACAAAAACCTAAAAAATGAACCTAAAAATAAATAAAAAATAATGCCTAAACCCTAAACTAAAAAAACCTAAACCTAAAATAAAAATAAAATAAAACTAAACCAAAACTTAAATAAACTAAACTAAAATAAATTAAAACTAAACCTAAAATATACTTAGCATAAACTTAAACCTAAACTAAATAAAAAAAATATAAACAACCTAAACTAAAAATAAAACCTAAAAATAAACCTAAAATAAAACTTAAACCAAACGTAAAAACAAAAAAAAGTTAAACTAAACATAACAAAACTAAACTTAAAATAAAAAATAAAAAATAAAATAAACTAAAAAAAAATAAGCTAAACTAAACTAAACTAAAAATAAAAAAATAAAAAACCTAAAATAAATAAATAAACTAAATAAAAAATAAATACATAGAAATAAGAAATAAACTAAATAAAATCAAAACCTAGATACTTAATTTATAAATGGGAAAATAAAAAATAAATAATGATAATAATAATAATTACCTAAACCCTAAAACAAACCACAAAACTACAACTCTAAACCCTAAACCCTAAACCCTAAACCCTAAACCCTAAAACCCTAAACCTATAACCCTAAACCCTAAACCCTAAAATCATAAACACTAAACCCTAAATCATAAAACCAATAACCCTAAACCCTAAACCCTAAACCCAAAACCCTAATCCTGAAACCCTAAAAACCTAAAACCTAAACCTATGCAAAATAAAAGAGATTTCAGCTACAAATGAATTTCCTTAATTTCTCTAACATTGATAAAAATTGTATGAGCTTTATATGCCATAGTAGACCATTTGTATCAAGTTTTAAAGAGATGTTAAAGGGTAGCTTTCTATTCATGGACAAATGAAGAAAGAATCTACTTTAGTTCAGACACCTAAGTGTCTATCTGTGAGAAATCCTCTTCTATAGCTGAGATATCATATCTAATAATAGAACTCCTATATAATCGATGTTGTCTTCTCAACTGTAGCTCTTTCAATTTAGCAGATAAGTCGATGAGCTAAATCTGTGATTTAAAAAGCTCTCTTTAGTAAGATTTCAATGCTTTGAGACTATGCTCGAGATGTTGGCGAATTAGGGAGACTTAATGCAAAGTATTGCTGAATGAGATTTTTATAATAATGATTGTATCCGGTAAAATCTATTGATGAGTAATTTATAACTAGAATAAATCAAACTGAATATCTTTACACTGGGATTTCCAAAACTATAGCTCTCCTAGTTTGAGATTCAACGTGGCAACATAATGTAACAAATAATTCACTTCAAAACAAAAGCAAGAAAGCTCAAGTAAAACTCCTTAGTCAATGTTTAGAAAGAGGTGGCATAGTGTTGTGATAGATTTAGGACACTCCTAGATTTTTTGTTGACATCTAAAATATGATTTAAGAGAGATTTTGGATCCCAACATAGTATCTATCATCTTTTCTAATTTTCTTTTATTGGTAGTAGTGTTACTTCATTTAGATGTATTCATTTGAATTTGATTTAATGATGGAAAGAATAATTCCTACATTTGACATTCTTTTAAGTGCAAGAATTTTTGATGTTATTTGAAATCTGAAGTTTGTTGAAAAGCCACATGCAACTTAATTTTATGTAGTGTCTCTTTTAAGTTTAGGGCTCAACTCGATCTAAACCTAAACAAAATTAGCTTAATCATTCCCTAATTTTAGAAGATAACAAGAATACTTCAAATTTGTTCATGTACTCATTTATAATTTTGGTTTTTGCTTTAGCAAGTAAAACTCTAAACAATTGATCTTAGTAGGATAAAGACAAGTATTTTTTTAACAACAATTTCATTTCAACCATGTAATAACTTATTCTAATCCCAATCTTCTAGGCTCTTTTATTCTATCTAATAAATTTTTATTTAACAGTATGTTTTAGTTTTATAAATCCCAATATTCAAGGCTCACCCAGGACCTAAACCCTAACTAACCATAATCCAAACCCTCTAACCCTAAACCTAAACTCAAATGATAAACCTATAACTAAACCAAAACCACAAACCTAAACTATAAACCCTAAACCTAAACCCTAAAAAAACCATAAACCCTAAACCAGAAACCATAAACTCATAAACCCTAAACCTAAACCCTAAATGAAACCTAAAACTCTAAACCCTAAATTGACCCAACTAACCCTAAAAAACTAAACTGAACTTAAACCTTAAACCCAAACCCCAACCTTAAAACTCTAAACCTAAACCAAAAACTAAACCCTAACCACAAAAATAAACTTTCCCCAAACCCAAAAAATCCAAACCTCTAAACCTAAAACTAACCCAAAATAAAACCCCCCAAACCTAAACCTAACCCAAAACCTTAAACTTTAAATAAAAACTAAGCTAAACCACAAATATACCACAACCAACCCAAACCCACAAGCCCAAACCCCAAACTCTAAATCCTAAACCCTAAACCCTAAAACCAAAACCTACCTAAAATAATAGAGATTTTGGCTACAAATGATTAGCTAAATTTTCTAATATAAGTAAAATTGTATGACCTTTATATGCATAGTAGGCAGCCTCTCTCAAGTTTCATAGAGATGCTAAAGGGTAGCTTCCTGTTCATAGAAAAATGAAGAAATAATCTACTTAATTTCAAAAACCTAATTGATGATATATGAGAAATCATCTTCTATAGCTGGGATAACCTATCTATTAATAGAACTCCCATCTAATCAATATTGTCTTCTCAACTATAGCTCTTTCAATTTAGCAGATATGTTGAGGAGCTAACTCTGTACTTTAAAAAGCCCTCTTTAATAGGATTTCAATTCTTTGAGACTGTGCTCGAGATGTTGGAGAATTAGGGAGACTTGATGCGAAGTATTGTTAAATGAGATTTTTACAATAGTGATTGTATTTGACAAAATCTTTTGTTAAGTGGTGTGTAACTAGAATAATTTGAGCTCAATATCTCTACATAAGGATTTTCAAAACTACAGAACTCCTACTTTGAGGCTGAACATGACAATGTATGTAACAAAGAATTTGCTTCAACACAAAAGCAAGAAAGATCAAGTAAAACTCCTAAGTCAATGCTTATAAATAGGTGGCATATTGTTGTGGGATATTTAGGACACTCACAAATTTTCTGTTGACATCTAAAATATGATTTAAGAGAGATTCTTTTTTCGGTAGCAGTGTTACTTCAATTAGATGTATTCATTTGAATTTGATTTAATGGTGGAAAGAATAATGGTGACATTTGATGAAATTCTTTTAGGTGCAAGAATTTTTGATGTTATTTGAAATCTAATGTTTGTTGAAATGTCACATGCAAATTAATTTTATGTAGTGTCTCTTTTAAGTTTAGGACTCAAGTCGATCTAAACCTAAACAACATTAGCTTAATCATTCCCTAATTTTAGAAGACCACAAGAATACTTCAAATTTGTTCATGTACTAATTTATAGTTTTGGTTTTTTGCTTTAGCAAGTAAAACTCTAAATAATTGATCTTTTTAGGATAAAGGCAAGTATTTTTTTTAAACAATAATTTCATTTCAACCATGTAATAACTTGTTCTAATCCTAATCTTCAAGGCTCTCTATTTCTACCTAGTAGATTTTTATGTAGAAGAATCTTTTTTAGTCAAATCCCAATATAAGGCTCACCAAACTAAACCTAAACCCTAAACCCTACTCTAAACCATAAACCTCTAAACTAAACCCCACCTAAACATAAACCACAAACCTCCACCCCACTAACTAAACCTCTAAACCTAAAACCCTAAATAACCCTCCCCACCTAACCCCTTAACTTTGTGCCTGATACAGGCTTAAAACCTCTAAACCCTCAGTTCAAACCCACCCTGCCTAAATGAAAATAAAGATCCTGGGCCCTACCTACTAAATAACCCTGTGCTATCTAAATTAAACCCTAAAACCACCAGATCCTGGGCTGAGCCTACCACACCCTGGGCCTAAAACCTACTGACCACTGGGCCAACAAACCAGGCCCTAAACTAGTCATAAACAGGCCCTAAACCTTAGGCCCTAAAATTCATACTAAATGCTGAACCTAAACTAAATAAAATTAAAATAAAATAAATAAAACACTTAAAATAAAAAATAAAATAATAAAATAAAATAAAACTTAACTAAACCTAAACATAAACCTAAAATAAAATAAAATAAAAAATAAAACAAAATAAAATAAATAAAAACTTAAACTAAAGTAAATAAAATATAATAAACTCAAAAATAAAAAACCTAAATAAAATAAAAATTAAATGTAAAATAAAATAAAATAAAACCTAAATGTAAACCTAAACCTAAAAAATAAAACTAAAAATAAAACCTAAAAATAAATAAAGAATAAAACCTAAAGCCTAAACTAAAAAAACCTAAACCTAAAATTAAAATTAAATAAATATAAATCGAAACTAAAACAAACTAAACTAAAATAAATTAAACCTAAACTTAAAATAAAAATTAAATAAAATAAAAACTAAATAAAAACATAAACCTAAAAAATAAACCTAAAAATTAATATAAAAAACTAGAAAAAAACCTAAAATTAAAAAAACTAAACCTAAACTAAAATTAAACAAACTAAAATAACTAAAACCTAAATCAAAACCTAAAATAAACTAAGCTAAACCTAAACCTAAATAAAATAAAATAAAATAAATAAATAAACCTAAACTAAAAAAAACCTAAAAATAAACCTAAAATAAAACCTAAACCCTAAAATAAAATAAAAATTAAAACATAAACCAAACCTAAAATAAAAATAAAACCTAAACCTAAAATGAAATAAAATAATACTAAACTAAAAAATGAACCTTAACCTATATCTTGTAAAAATAAACTAAATTAAAAACAAAATAAAATAAATAACTTAATAAATTAAAATAAACTAAAATAAATGAACTAAATAAACCTAAACCCTGGGTTTGCTTACTTTAAAATATAAAATAAAAAAATAAAAACTGACCCTACCCTACCACTCACACTGACCCTAGGCCTTAAAACCCTAAACTCTGACCCTAAATAATACCTGAGCCACAGACCCAGGCCACTAACCACAGGCTCTGAAACAAATAATGAGCTACCCTGGGCCCTAAAGTCCTGAGCCCCTGACCACAACCTTAACTGACCCACAGGCCCCAAACCCAAACCCTACCTGAAACCCCAGGCCCTATCCCACCACTAAACCCCAGGCCCCAAGCTGAACTACATTAAACTATGACCTAAAAATAAAATAAAACACAAGATAAAATAAAATAAAATAAATTAAATAAACACTAAAATAAAAACCTAAAATACCATAAACTAAAGGAAAACCTAATAATAAAAAAATAAACAAAATAAAATAAACATAAACCTAAACTAAAATAAACTAAATTAAATAAATAAATCCAAAACTTGACACACTAAACTAAACTAAATATAATAAAATAAATAAACTAAACTAAAATTATAACCTAAAATTAAACATAAAATAAAACCTAAAACATAAACCTAGAAAGATAAAATATAAACCTAAACCTAATCCTACAAATATAAATTAAAACTTAAACCTAAAAAATAAAATAAAAATAAAACTAAACATAAAAATAAATCTACACCAAAACATGAACCTAAAAAATGAACTAAAATAGAAAACCTAAACTAAAATCAATAAACCTAAAATAAATAAACTAAACTAAATAAAAATTGAAGAATTAAAACCAAAATAAATAAAACAAACTAAATAAACCTAAACTGACGAGTATACTTAATTTAAAAAAATAAAAATAAAAAATAAAAACAAATCCAAAAAAATCCTAACCCTAAGCCCTAAACACTAAAACTGACCTTGAACATAAACCCAAAACCACAAACCTAAACCAAAGCCTAAACCTAAAAATAAAAAATAAAACCTAAACCTAAAAATAAAATAAAAATAAAAATAAACTAAAAAAATAAACATAAATGAAAACTTAAACCTAAAAAATAAGCTGAAATAAAAAAATTGAAACTAAAATAAATAAATCTAAAAAATTAACCAAATTAAAGAAAATAAAAAAACCTAACTATAAATAAAAAATTAAATAATATTAAATAAATAAAAAATAGACTAAATAAACTAAAAAAACCTAAATATACTGGTTTACCTAAAATTTTTTTTAAAAGAACCTAAACTCTAAACCTGAAACCCTAAATCTTAAACCCTAAACCTAAACTAATCTTAAACCATAACTTAAACCCTAAAACACATAAACCCCAAACCCTAAAATGACATATCATGAGCCCTAAACCCTAAACTTAAACTTAAAAACTAAACTAAATAAAACCTAATAAATAAATGCACAAACCCTAAAATAAAAAAACTAAACCTAAAATAAATAAACCTAAACCCAAACTGGCTAGAAATGAACTAAACTAAAATAAATAAAACTAAACTAAACTAACACTAAATTAAAAAATAAACTAAATAAAACCTAAACCATAAAATAAAACACAAAATAAACCAAAATTAAAACCTAAAATCTAAACTTAAAAATAAAATAGAATCCTACCTAAATCTAAAAAAAAAAATCTAAAAAAAAATCATAAAATAAAATAAAAAAATAAACTAAAATAAACAAACTACCCTAAACTTAAAAAATAATCTAAAATAAAAAACTTAAATTAAAATAAATAAACATAAAATAAATAAATTAAACTAAATAAAAATAAAAAATAAACCTAAATAAAAAATATACTATAATATATAAAAAATAAACTAGATAAATAAAATAAACATAAACCTATCAGTTTACTTAATTTTAAGAAAAATCATAAACCATAAACCCTAAATCCTTAACCCTAAAATCCTAAACCCTAAACACTAAAGCTATAGCACGAACACTAAACCACAACCTACAACCCAAAACATTAAACCCTAAAAAACCCTAAACCTAAACTACCTTAAACCCTAACCTATAAACCACAAACCCTAAACCCTAATTATTTTAGTTTAGTTTAGTTTAGTTTACGTTAAGGTTTATTTTATTTTTATTTTAGGTATAGGTTTTTCTTTTAGTCTAGGGTTTACATATTATTTTTTATTAATTTTAAGTTTTATTATTAGGTTTATTATTTTGTTTAAGTATTTATTTAGTTTTTATTTTATTATATTTTAAGTTTATTTTATTTTTTTATTTTAGGTTTAGTCTTTTATTTAAGTTTCTCATTTTTTGTTTAGTTTAGATTTTATTTATTTTATATTTAGTTTAGTTTTTATTTTATTTATTTTTTCTTTTAAGTTTATGTTTAGTTTTAGGTTTAGGTTTAGGTTTTAGTTTATGTTATTATTTTATTTTATTTTTTTATTTTATTTTGGTTTATATTTTATTTATTTATTTTATTTTTTAGGTTTTATTTAGTTTAGGTTTAGGTTTATAGCTTTTTAGGGTTGAGGGTTTGGGGTTTAGGGTTTACAATTTATAGTTTATTATTTTTTTGGGTTTAAGGTTTAGGGGTTAGGGTTTGGGGTTTAGGATTTAGGTTTTAGGGTTAAGGAATTAAGGATTAGGGTTTTAGGGCTTAGGGTTTAGGGTTTAGAGTTTAGGGTTTTTAGGGTTTAGGGTTTAGGATTTAGGGTTAAGGGTTTAGGTTTAGGGTTTAAGTTCTAGTTTAGGGTTTAGGGTTTTTGGTTTTTTTAATAGATAGTAAATTCTGATTCAACATTTCTTCTTATGTTTATTTAGTTTATTTATTTTAGTTTTATTTTATTTATATTTTATTTTATTTTGATTTATTTATTTTTAGGTTTATTTATTTTAGTTTAGGTTTTTTTATTTTAGTATTTAAGTTTGGGTTAAGGCTTAGGTTTATTTTTTAGTTGAGTTTATTTACATTTTATTTTTTTAGGTTTAGGTTTTAGGTTTTATTTTAGGTTTATTTTGAGGTTTTAATTTTAGTTTAGGTTTATGTTTTAGTTTATTATATTTTAATTAGTTTAGGGTTTAGTTTATTTTATGTTTAGGTTTACATTTTATTTATTTTAGTTTAGTTTTTTAAGGTTTATTTTTATTTTATTTTGTTTTTTTTTTTAGTTTCTTTAGTTTAGTTTAGGGTATAGGTTTTCTTTTTTATTTATTTTTTAGGTTTAGTTCTTAGGTTTAGGTTTTATTTAGTTTATATTTTATTTTACTTTAGGTTTATTTTATTTTATTTTATGTTTAGTTTTATTTTATTTAGGTATGTTATTCTTAGGTTTATTTTATTTTTTTTTTTAGTTTAGGTTTTTTATTTATTTTATTTTAGTTTATTTTTTTTATTATTTTATTTTATTTCAAGTTTAGGTTTAGGTTTTACATTAGGTTTTCATTTTATTTAATATTTATATTATTTAGGCTTAAGTTTATTTATTTTATTATTGGGTTTTATTTAGTTTAGATTTATAGGTTTTATGATTTCAATTTTAGGGTTTTAGGGTTTAGGGTTTAGTGTTTATGCTTTAGGGTTTAGGGTTTTAGAGTTTAGGGTTTAGGGTTAAGTAGCTTATGGTTTTGGTTGGTTTAGAGTTTAGAGTTTTAGGGTTAGTTGGTAGGGTTTAATGTTTAGGATTTGGTTTAGGGTTTCTGATTTAGGGTTTAAGGGTTTAGGGTTTACGGTTTAAGGTTTAGGGTTTAGGGTTTAGAGTTTAGAGTTTAAGCTTTAGGGTTACTTTTAGGGTTTCAGGTTTATAAATAATTTTTTCAAAATTATTTTATTATTTTATTTTTTTTAAATGAAGTAAATTGGTAGGTTTCTATTTGTTTAGTTTTTATTTATTTATTTATTTTACTATTTTATTTAATTATTATTTTTATTTAGTTTAGTTTAATTTTTAGGCCTATTTATTTTAGTTTAGGTTTTTTTTATTTAATTTTTTAAGTTTAGGCTTAAGTTTAGGTTTATGTTTATTTTTTAGTTAAGTTTTATTTTTATTTTCTTTTTTGGTTTAGGTTTTATTTTTTAATTATTAGTTTAGGTTTATGTTTTTATTTAATTTTTTTAGGTTTACATTTTAGATTTTTATTTTAGATTTTATTTTTTAGTTTAGGTTTAGATTTATTTTTTTTGTTTATTTAGTTTAGGTTTGGGTTTAGGTTTAGTTTTTTAGGCTTAGGTTTAGGTTTTTTTTTTAATTTTAGGTTTAGGTTTATTTTATTTTTATTTTAGGATTAGATTTTTCTTTTAATTTAAGGTTTAGGTTTTTTTAATTTATTTTTAGGTTTTACTTTTAGGTTTTTATTTTATTTGATTTTATTTTAGTTTTTGGTTTATTTTATTTTAATTTTAGGTTTAGTTTTTATTTTTTTTAGGTTTTTTATTTTTTAGTTTAGTTTAGGTTTTTATTAATTTGATTTTACTTAAGTTTTTATGTTTCTATTTTATTTTCTTTTTTAGGTTTAAGTTTAGGTTTAGGTTTTAGTTTATGATTTTATTTTATTTTATTTTATTTATTTTATTTTGGTTTAGGTTTTTTCATTTATTTATGTTTATGTTTTATTTAATTTAGGTTTAGGTTTTAGTTTTTAGGGTTTAGGGTTTAGGGTTAGTTTAGTGTTTAGTGTTTCGAGTTTAGGGTTTAGATTTTAGGTTTAGGGTTCAAGTTTTAGTTTAGGGTTTAGGGTTTTTGGTTTTTTTTAATAGAGAACAAATTCATATTCAATATTTCTTCTTTTTGATTAAATCAACCAAGTAACACACCATGTTTTGTAAGACACAAGCGACTACATAGATAAAAAATGAGCATGCATAGAATAGATCAAAAACCCTAGATAGCTAGAACTCTCTATTATAAAAACAAAATTTCATAAGCAGTAGATTGAATCAGCTATTCTTCAATTTTCATTTTATTTAGTTTTTTATTCTTAGAATTGTTTTATTTTATTAGTTTAGTTTAGGCTTTTATTTATTTTATTTTAGTTTATTTTTATTAGTTTATTTTATTTTATTTTTAGGTTTAGGTTTAGGTTATAGTTTAGGTTTTTATATTATTTTATTTATGTTATTTTATTTAGGTTTAGGTTTTTTACATATTTTACTTTTAGGTTTTATTTAGTTTTTATGTTTAGGTTTTTAGATTTTTAGGGTTTAGGGTTTTAGGGTTTAGGGTTTAGGGTTAAGGTTTAGGGTTTAGGGTTTAGGGTTTAGTGTTTAGGCTTTAGGGTTTAGGATTTTTAGGGTTTAGTGTTTAGGGTTAGCTTAATGTTTAGGGTTTTTTTTTAAAAAAAGTAAACCAGTAGGTTTAGGTTTATTTAGTTATTTTATTTAATTTTATATTTATTATAGTTTATTTTACTTTTTATTTTTATTTATGTTTACTTTTTATTATTTAGTTTAGTTTATTTATTTTAGTTTATTTTTTAGGTTTAGGTTTAGCATTAGGTTTATTTTTTAGTTGAGTTTTATTTTTAATTTATTTTTTTTGGTTTAGGTTTTATTTTTTTATTTTTAGGTTTAGGTTTAGGTTTTTTTAGTTTTGTTTAGGTTTTTATTTATTTTATTTTTATTTAGTTATTATTATTTTATTTTATTATTTTTTAGGTTTAGGTTTAGGTTGATCTTTAGATTTATGTTTTAGTTTATGTTTTTATTTTATTTTATTTTTCTATATTATTTTTGTTTAGGTTTTTTTCAATTATTTTAATCTTTAGGTTTTATTTAGTTAGGTTTAGGTTTTTAGCTTTTTAAGGTTTAGGGTTTAGGGTTTTTTTTTGGATTTAAGGTTTAGGGTTTAGGGTTTAGGATTTAGGGTTTAGGGTTTAGGGTCTAGGATTTATGGCTAGTTTACGATTTAGGGTTTAAGATTTATGGTTTAGTGTCTATGGTTTTTTTGGGTTTAAGGTTCAGGGTTTAGGGTTTTGGGTTGTAGGTTTAGGGTTGTAGGTTAAGGGTTTAGGGATTATAGTTTAGGGTTTAGGATTTAGGATTTAGGGTTTATGGCTTAGGATTTTTTTAATTTAAGTATGTTTAGGTTTATTTAGTTTATTTTTTATTTATTTTAATTTATTTTTTATTTATTTTAGTTTATTTTATTTTAATTTATTTTTATCTATATTTAGTTTAGTTTATTTAATTTAGGTTTATTTTTTTTTTTGTTTAGGTTTAGGTTTATCTTTATTTTTTAGTTTAGTTTTATTATTATTTTATTTTTTTAGGTTCAGGTTTTATTTTATTTTATTTTAGGTTAAGGGTTTGTTTATTTTTTTTAGGTTTAGGTTTTAGGTTTTTATTTGGGGTTTATTTTTAGGTTTTATTTTTTAGTTAAGATTTATGTTTATTTTTAGTTTATTTTATTCTAACTAGTTTAGGGTTTAGGTTTAGTTTATTTTATGTTTAGGTTTAGGTTTATGAATTATTTATTTTAGTTTAGTTTATTTGAGTTTAGGTTTAGGTTTATTCTATTTTTTATTTTAAGTTTAGGTTTTTTTATATAATTAAGGGTTTAGGGTTAGTTTTAGGGTTTAGGGTTTAGGGTTTAGGGTTTAGGTTTGAGGGTTTTGAGTTTATGGTTTTTTTTAATTAAGTAAACTAGCAGGTTTAGGTTTATTTAGTTTATTTTTGTTTATTTTAGTTTTTTTTATGCTTACTTTTTATTTTTATTTAGCTTAGTTTATTCATTTTAGGTTTATTTATTTTAGTTTAAGTTTTTTATTTTAGTTTATTTTTAGGTTTAGGTTTAGATTTTATTTTTATTTTTAGGTTTAGGTTTAGGTTTTTATTTTATTTTTTTTAGGTTTAAGTTTTAGGTTTTTATTTTAGGTTTAATTTTAGGTTTTATTTTTTAGTTTAGGTTAGGTTTATTATTAGTTTATTATATTTTATTTAGTTTAGGCTTTGGTTTAGGTTTAGTTTACTTTAGGTTTAGGATTAGGTTTCATTTATTTTAGTTTACTTTATTTTAGTATAGGTTTAGGTTTATTTTAATTTTCTTTTAAGTTTAGATTTTTTTTTAGTTTCGGGTTTAGGTTTTATTTTTTATTTATTTTTAGGTTTTATTTTTAGGTTTATTTTTTAGATTTAGGTTTTATTTAGTTTTTATTTTATTTTATTTTAGGTTTATTTTATTTTTATTTTACTTTGTATTTTATTTAAGTTTTTTATGTTTTAGTTTAGTCTAGGTTTTTATTTATTTTATTTTAGTTCAATTTTTAGTTTTTATTTAATTTTCTTTATTTGGTTTAGGTTTAGGTTTTAGTTTATGTTTTTATTTTATTTTACTTATTTTTTTATTTTGGTTTAGGTTTTTTCATTTATTTTATTTTTAAGTTTTATTTAGTTTAGGTTTAGATTTTTAGCCTTTTAGGGTTTAGGGTTTAGGGTTGGAGGTTTAAGGTTTAGGGTTTAGGGTTCTTTCTTTGGGTTTAAGATTTAGGGTTTAGGGTTTAGGGTTTAGGATTTAGGGTTTAGGGTTTAGGGTTTAGGGTTTAAGGTTTTTTAGGGATTAAGGTTTATTATTTAGGGTCTAAGGTTTTTTAGGGTTTAAGGTTTAGGGTTTAGGGTTTAGGGTTGTAGGTTTAGGGTTATATGTTTAGGGTTAGTTTTAGGGTTTAGGGTTTAGGGTTTAGGATTTAGTGTTTAAGGTTTTGGGGGTTTTTTTTAAATTAAGTAAACTGGTAGGTTTAGGTTAATTTAATTTATTTTTTATTTACTTTAGTTTTATCTAATTATTTTAGTTTATTTTGTTTTTTATTTTTATTTAAGTATATTTTTAAATTTTATTTAGTTTAATTTATTTATTTTAGGTTTGTTTAATTTAGTTTAAGTTTTTTATTTTAATTTATTTTTTTATTTTAGGTTTAGATTTATTTTTATTTTTTAGTTTAGTTTTATTTTTATTATATTTTTTTAGTTTTAGGCTTTATTTTTTAGTTTTAGGTTTAGGTTTTTATTTTATTTTTTGAGGTTTAGGTTTAGGTTTAGGTTTAGGTTTAGGGTCTTTTTTAAATTATGTAAACTAGTAGGTTTAAGTTTATTTATTTTATTTAGCTTGTTTTTATTTATTTTAGTTTATTTTACTTTTTATTTTTATTTATGTTGACTTTTTATTTTTTTTTAGTTTAGTTTATTTATTTTAGGTTTATTTATTTTAGTTTAGATTTTTTAATTTAATTTATTTTTTTAGGTTTAGGTTTTATTTTTTATTTTAGGTTTAGGTTTAGGTTTTTATTTTATTTTTTTAGGTTTAGGTTTTAAGTTTTTATTTTATATTTATTTTTAGGTTTTATTTTTTTTAGTTTAGGTTAGATTTATTTTTAGTTTATTATATTTTATTTAGTTTAGGTTTAGGTTTAGGTTTAGTTTAATTTAGGTTTAGGTTTTGGTTTTATTTATTTTAGTTTAGTTTATTTTAGTTTAGGTTTAGGTTTATTTTATTATTATTTTAGGTTTAGATTCTTTTTAGATTCGGGTTTAAATTTTATTATTTATTTATTTTTAGGTTTTATTTATAGGTTTACTTTTTAGATTTAGGTTTCTATTTAGTTTTTATTTTATTTTATTTTTGGTTTATTTTATTTTAGTTTAGGTTTAGTTTTTATTTTATTTAAGTTTTTTATTTTTTATTTTAGTCTAGGTTTTAATTAATTTTATTTTAGTTTAGTTTTTATTTTATTTTCTTTTTTTAGGTTTAGATTTATGTTTAGGTTTAGGTTTAGGTTTTAGTTTATGTTTTTATTTTATTTTATTTTATTTTATTTTATTTTGGTTTTGGTTTTTTCATTTATTTTAATTTTAGGTTTTATTTAGTTTAGGTTTAGAGTTTTGGCCTTTTAGGGTTTAGGGTTTTGATTTAGGGTTTAGGCTTTAGGGTTTAGGGTTCTTTTTTTGGGTTTAAGGTTTAGGGTTTATGGTTTATGGTTTAGGTTTTAGGGTTTAAGGTTTAGGGTTTAGGGTTAGTTTAGGGTTTAGGGTTTATGGTATCGAGTCTATGGTTTTTTAGGGTTTAAGGTTTAGGGTTTAGGGTTTAGGGTTGTAGGTTTAGGATTGTAGGTTTAGGGTTTAGGGTTAAGGGTTAGTTTTAGGTTTTAGGGTTTAGGGTTTAGGGTTTAGGTTTTAGGGTTTAGGGTTTAGGATATTGGGTTTATGGTTTCGTGGGGTTTTTTTAATTAATTAAACTGGTAAGTTTAGGTTTATTTAATTTATTTTTTATTTATTTTAGTTTTTTTATTTTTATTTAGTTTAGTTTATTTATTTTAGGTTTGCTTAATTTAGTTTAGGTTTTTTTATTTTACTTTATTTTTTTGTTTTTGGTTTAGGTTTAAGTTTATTTTTTAGTTTAGTTTTATTTTTATTTTATTCTTTATGTTTAGGTTTTTTTATGTTTTAGGTTTAGGTTTTTATTTTATTTTTTTAGGTTTAGGTTTCAAGTTTTTATTTGAGGTTTATTTTTTAGGTTTTATTTTTTAGTTTAGGTTTAGGTATATTTTTAGTTTATTTTATTTTATTTAGTTTAGGGTTTAGGTTTAGTTTATTTTAGGTTTAGGTTTTATTTATTTATTTTAGTTTATTTTGGTTTAGGTTTAGGTATATTTTATTTTGTTTATTTTAGGTTTAGTGTTTTATTTTTTTATTTCTTTTTAGGATTGATTTTTAGGTATATTTTTTATTTATTTAGGTTTTTTTATTTAGTCTTTTATTTTTATTTTATTTTTAGGTTTATTTTATTTTAATTTTTCATTTCAATTTTATTTTATTTATGTTTTTTTATTTTTTGATTTATTTTATCTTTTTAGTTTAGTTTAGGTTTTTATTTATTTTATTTGAGTTTAGGTTTTTATTTTTGTTTTTATTTTATCTTTCTTTTTAGGTTTAGGTTTTTATGGTTTTAGGGTTTAGGGTTTACGGTTTAGGGTTTAGTGTTTAGTGTTTAAGGTTTAGGGTTTTTAGGGCTTAGGGTTTGGGTAAGTTTTAGGGTTTAGGGTTGTAGGTTTTAGGGTTTAGGGTTTATGTTTTAAATTTAGGGTTTAAGTTTTAGTTTATGGTTTAGGGTTTTTGGGTTTTATTTTTTTTTAACATAGAACAAATATAGATTCAACATTTCTTCTTCTCAATTTTATCAACCAAGTCAAAAACCATTGAGGTAATCGAATGACCTCCTTGAGGCTAGCTAAAGCCTCATGTTCCCGGGATGTCCAGACTACATACCCATTACCATTCAATCTTACATAAATCAACACATGAATACAGGAAAGAGAACTCAACATTCATACACTTAAGCTATAAGCACATGCATTTCTAATGTATTTATAACTATCATCATAACACATATTATTATTCATTTATAAGCTTTTGAAAAATACATTTAGATTTAATAGTGATAATAGCCACACATATATTAAATTAAATCAACACATGCAAGCTTACATAAAGGAAATCCATTTTATTTTACTTAATATTGAAAACATGGATGCATAAATTCAAATGACATACCAAATTTAACATGATTGGAAAGAGAACAATTAAATATAAGCATGTGATTCATTCAACCAAACTTCCTCTTAAGGACAATCAAATCAAGTAAGATTATTTAAAGCAAACCAAAGCTTTTCTTATTAATTAAGTTTTGGATTTGATTCGATTTAAGAAAGAGAAGAGAAATCATCATTTGTTGTTTTAAACCCATTCCCACATTAGTGATTTGATTTAATTTAAGGAAATGTAATTAAGTTGGTTTTATTAGTTAATTAAGCTGAACTCTTAATTAGATGAATTAATAAACCTTACCTATGGCACCTTAAAGTAATTAACTAAATAATTATGTGCTATCGTGATATGCATGGAAAAAAAATTTGCAATGATCCTAAAATATAAAAGTGGTACAATGCAATTGACTCATGATTAATAGTTAATTTTATTAAAGGACTTAATTAATTACTCTTATAGTTTTCCTGCGAGTGAGGGAGAATGGAGTTCTTTTGCCATTGCTCACTTGATTTGAGCTTACCCGAGCTCCGATCAACTCTAAAAGTATCTCACACCTTCATGACATCGATCAGAGGGGATCCAATGATCAAGATCACACGAGATGCAAGTTTTCTTTAGAAAGCTCCTATAGTTTTTGCCTAAGCATTGGTTTTAAAAGCATACCTTGTCGGAGCTCAAGACTGGCAGCTCGAACTATTGAGAAAGCTTCATCTAGTGGAGACAAAGTCCTGTTGAGCAATAATTATATCAATTCCTTGATGTTCGCTCAGATGGCCAAAATTTGATGATTTGGAGCTCGACTTTGATCGAAGTCTCACCTCTGGTGCTCAAAAATCTTGAGAGATGATTCATTCTTGCTTAAGGAGGCCTAGGGGAAAGTTAATTTGAGTTTGATGGAGAAATATGGAAGTTAGGTCAGAAATGGGAGTGTCCTATTTTATGAGCGATGAGAATGGCTTTTTTGATCGATGAACAAGCTTGGGAGCTTAGGGAATGGTTCTAACGGGTCATCTTGGGTAGCTAGGGCTCTGTGGGATGATTTTTGTGTGTTTGAGTGGAAACGAGGGGCTGTATACCCCCTTTCATCTTGATCTGGCCGGATCAAATTTATCTTCTAGTGGTCGAGGCCATCTTAGGGAGTGGGTGGCGTGGGAGTAGGTGAGTTAGCTCCTTGGTTGGTTGAAGGTGTGGAGGTGGCTGCCAAGGAGGAATCATGGGTGTTTTATGGGTTTTAAATGCTCCAATGGGGAGGGTGATGTTATTTTACCTCACATGGGTCATGGCCAACCCAACCACTCTAGGTTAGGTTGCAAGGTCCTAGGTGCCTAGGGACCATTGGGAGAGTACCAAGTCAAGGAATACAAATAACTACTAACATAGGTGATTTGTCAATGTGAAGCCCTTGACCTAAGGGTAGAATGATTATTTAGCATTGAATTTGATTTTGACAGATTTGAAATACACATGGGTAGGATGACCTGACCTCTACTAGGAAGTGGAAGAGGCTAGTTTAGAGGTTGTCCTAGGGGTGGAAAACCTCATTATTGGCCACCTAATACAAGATATATCCTCGCTACAAGGACTACACATGTTATCCATATAAGCTTAGAATCTAGTTCATACGATGAGTCTTATATGGTTAGCACACCAGCCAGCTCTTTTCAGTGGTAGATTCCCTTGGTGGTGACACTTGAGCCAGATAGTGATGAAGACCAGGCTCTAAAGAAAAGCATAAGTGTATTCAAGTCTATATGTGAAATAGTTAGGCATCAGTTGGGAACCTTACCTCTAACCCCACTTTCCTCTCAAAAAGTTGATGGTTTGGTAGTTAAGGAAGCCCCTAAGTCATCCATAGGTGTGAAGACTCAAAGGTTCTTTTAGGGAGCATCATCCTCAAGTCAAGAAGTTGATGATGAACTTGAGGATGATTCATATAAAAATTTAATAGAATTACCTTTTGATTGGTACTTTCCTTGTGTTCATAATTTAAAAAAGAAATGGTTAATCCCACATACTTGGTCAAAGCATAAGTCAGACTACTTCGAAAGAATATGGAAGAACAAATGCAAAAGCTCTCAATCAAGACCAGGACTAGGATTTGGTAAAGTGGGTCAAGTCGATGATGACGGTTTCTGCTTAGTCCTCACTAATCATTTGGAATTTGATAGGTTCTTTTCAAATCACATTAACTTATATGAGGAGCTGTGCTTAGAAACTTCAGATGATCCAGATAATTTTAAAGTCAAAGATGCATCACAGAAGTTTGAAGAAGAGATCAAGTAAACCATCGACGAGCTCAAGGAAATCAACTTAACAATTGAAGAAGATCAATGCCTGACATACATCAGTTCTTTGTTGAATGAAATTGTAACCAATGACTTAGTTAGGCTATTGACTAAGTTTAAGGACTGCTTTACATGGAGTTATGAAGAGATGCCTAGATCGGCTCCTAATGTAGCCCCATAAACTAAATAGAGCCTCCGCTAACCCTATCAAGCAAGCTCCTGGACGATGTGAGTAGACATAGAACAACAGGTCCTTTATAAAGTAAAAAAAAAACTGATCGATGTTGGCTTCATCCAAGAAGAAAAATACCCTACCTGGTTAGTTACTGTCATCCCAATTAAATAAAAGAATGGCCAAATTCACATATGCATTGATTTTAGGGATTTAAATAAGGCATGACCAAAAGACAAATTTCTAGTACCAATCTGAGAGCTGATGGTGGACATTGCTTCAGCTCATGTAGTCTTCTATTTCATGGATGGATCATCTATATATAACCAAATAAAGCCTAAAGATGAAAGAATACTACTTTTAAAACCCTGATCAAAATCTATTGCTATAAGGTCATACCTTTCAACCTTAAAAATGCTGGTGCTACATACCAGCAGGTTATGACTCAAATGTTCGACCAACTCATTCATCATCAAGTCAAGTGCTATGCCGATAATCTTATGGACAAAAGTAGAGAAAAGAAAGACCATCTCTTTGATTTGAGAGTAGTTTTTCAATAGTTAAGACAATTTAACATCAAAATGAACCCCCTAAAATGTGCATTCGGAATAGCTTTAGGGAAATTCCTTGTGTTTTTTGTCTGACACTAGGGAATCGAAATCGATTTATAAAAGACCATGGTGATATTAGAAATGCCCCTAAAAGTTTAACTCAACTCAAATTATTCCAAGGGCGGTTGGCATATCTAAGATGCTTTATATCCAACCTATAAGGAAGATGTCAGCCATTCTCAGCACTTGTAAAAAAAGATGCCTAAAATAAACAAAAACTACACATAAACCTAAACTAAATAAAACAAAACAAACTAAAAAAAAAACCTAAACCTAAACCAAAAAATAAAACCTAAAATAAAAACATAAAACCTAAACCTAAAAAAATAAAATAAAAAACTAAACCTAAAACTAAAAAAATAAAAATTAAACTTAAAAAATAAAATAAAAATAAAACTAAACTAAAAAATAACCATAAATGTAAACATAAACCAAAAAAATAAACCAAAATAAAAAACCTAAACGAAAGTAAATAAACATAAAATAAGTAAACTAAGCTAATTAAAAATATACCTAAATAAAGATATAAAATAAACTAAGTAAACCTAAACCAACCAGTTTACTAACTTTTTAAAAAAAAACCCTTAACCCTACAAAACCCTAAACTCTAAACTAACCCTAAACTTTAAACCCTAAACCCTAAACATTAAACCCTAAACCCTAAACCCTAAACCCTAACCACTAAAGCCTAAAGCCTAATACTAACCTTAAACTCTAATCCTTAGATAAAAAATAAATAAATAAAAAACCCTATCCCTAAACCCTAAACCAACAACCCTAAAATCTAAAATTCCTAAACCTTAAATCCTAAACCCTAAGCTCTAAAACCCTAAACCCTAAACCATAAACCCTACAAACCTAAATCCTAAACACTAAACCCCAAACCATAAACCCTAAACCCTAAACCATAAACCCTAAACCCTAAACCATAAACCTTAAACCCTAAAAACTAAAAAACCTAAACCTAAAATATATAAAACCTAAAAATAAAATAAATAAAAAGCTATAAACCTAATTAAAATAAAATAAAAACTAAAATAAAAACCAAAACTAAAACCTAAACCTTAACATAAACTTGTACCAAAACCTAAACTTAAAAATAAAATAAAATAAAATAAAAAATAAAAACAAACTAAAATAAAATAAATAAAAACCTAAACTAAACTTAAAATAAAAATAAACCTAAAAATAAAAATCTAAACAAAATAAAAATAAACACTAAAATAAAAATAAAACAAACCTAAAATAAAATTAAATATATACTAAATAAAAATCAAAACTTAAAAAATAAACTTAAAAATAAATAATAAATAAAAACTGAAACCATAAACTAAAAAATAACCAAAATCTAAAATAAACAAAATAAAATATGCCTAAACTTAAATGAAAATAAGCTAAACTAAAATAAATAAAACCTAAACCAAAACCTAAAATAAAATAAACCAAAACATTGAACTAAATAAAATAAAATAAACTAAAAATAAACCTAAACCTAAACAAAAAAATAAATCCTAAAAATAAACATAAAATAAAAACCTAAAACCTAAACCTAAAAAAATAAAATGAAAACCTAAACCTAAACCTAAAAAATAAACTAAAATAAAAAACCTAAACTAAAATAAATAAATTTAGACTAAATATAATAAAGTAGATAAAAATAAAGAAAAAACCATAAATAAATAAAAAATAAACCTAAACCTACCGATTTTCTTAATTTAAAAAAAACCCTAAACCCTAAACCCTAAATCTACAACCCTAAACCCTAAACCCTAAACCCTAAGAAGATGAAAACCTAAACCTAAATGAAATAATATCCTAAAAATAAAATAAATAAAAATACCTAAACCAAAATAAAATAAATAAAATAAAATAAATTAAAAATGCAAACAAAAACCTAAACCTCCCTAAACCTAAACCTAAACTTAAGCCTAAAATGAAAATAAAAATTAAAATAAAAACTAAAATATAATAAAATAAATAATAACCTAAACTAAACTAAAAAAATAACAAACTTAAACAAAATAAAAAATAAACCTAAAATAAAACTAAATAAAAATAAAATAATAAAATAAAGTAAAATAAAACTAAACTAAAATAAAATAAATAAAATCCTAAGCTAAAGCAAAAAAATAAAATAAACCTAAAATAAAAAAAACTTAAGTAAAACAAAAATTTAAAATAAACCTAAAAACTAAACCTAAAAATAAATAAAAAATAAAACCTAAACCATAAAGTAAAAAAAAACCTAACCTAAATAAATAAAATAAAATAAACCTAACCCTACACTAAAATAAACTAAACTAAAATAAATAAAACCTATACATATACCTAAAATAAACTAAACCAAAACCCTAAACTATATAAAATAAAATAAACTAAAAATAAACCTAAACCTAAACTAAAAAATAAAACCTTAAAATAAGGCTAAAATAAAAACCTAGAACCTAAACATAAAAAAATAAAATAAAAACCTTAACCTAAACCAAAAAATAATAATATAACCTAAACCTAAAAAATAAAATAAAACTAAAACTAAACTAAAAAATAAACCTAAACCTAAACCTAAACCTTAAAAATAAACTAAAATAAAACCTAAACTAAAATAAATAACCTAAACTAAATAAAAATAAAAAATAAACCTAAATAAAAATAAAAAATAATATAAACTAAAATAAATAAAAAATAAACTAAATAAACCTAAACTTATCGATTTTCTTAATTTTAAAAAAACCCTAAACCATAAACCCTAAACCCTAAACCCTAAATCCAAGACTCTAAACCCTAAACCCTAAAACTAACCCTAAACCTAAACCCTAAACCTTAAACCCTAAACCATAAACCCTAAATAAAAAAATAAAAAAAATCATAACCCTAAACCCAAAACCCTAAACCCTAAAACAAATCCTAAACCTACAGACCTAAACTTACAACCCTAAACCCTAAACCATAGCCCTAAACTCTAAACCCTAAAAGCATAAACCCTAAAACACTAAATCATAAACCCCAAACCATAAACCCTAACCCTAAACCCCAAACCCTAAACATAAACCTAAAGTAACTAAATAAATTAAAAAATAAACCAAAACCCTAAAACCTAATAAACTTAAACTAAATCTAAACCCTAAGAATGGGAAAAACCTTGACGACAGGAACATCATCGTACACCAGGCTCAATCTAGTCCTGGCGATTAAGGTGAAGATGGAGGTGGCAGTTATTGCAATAGTGGTGAGGGAACTAGAGGTGCTAGTGGATATGGAGTTGGTGGTCAGAGTAATGGTGGTTATGGTGGTGAGAGGAGTGACGAAGGTTATAACTGTGGTGGTCATGGATGGAGAGATTCTGGATATGATGGCGGATCCCCCTACTCTATTGGCGAGGGTGGTTCTGATGGGAACTAGAGAAACTGAAGAACGACCTATCCGATCTGCTACTTATGAAATTATGTCTTTATAGTAGAGATGGTTCTAGTTATCTAAGGTTTTTGATTTGCTCTATGCGTTCTCATTTTTTATCTATGTCGTCGCCTATGTCTTAGAAAACCTGGTGTGTTACTTGGTTGATGAAATTGAAAAGATGAAATGTTGAATTTGAATTTGTTCGCTATTAAAAAGAATGAAAATCCAAAACTCTAAACTAAAACCTAAATCCTAAACCTTAACCCCTAAACCCTGATCACCCTAAACCCTAAGCCCTAAACCCTAAACCCTAAACCTTAAAACCCTAAAACACAAATCCTAAACCCTAAAACCTAAATCGTAAATCCTAACCCTAAACCCTAAACCCTAAACCCCAAACTCTAAACCCTAAACCCTAAACCTTAAACCTTAAATCCTAAACCCTAAACCCTAAACTTTAAACCATAAGCCCTAAAAAGCTAAAAACTTAAACATAAACTAAATAAAACTTAAAAATAAAATAAATAAAAAAACTTAAAATAAAATAAAATAAAAAATAAAATAAAATAAATACATAAACTAAAACCTAAACCTAAACCTAAACTTAAAAAAAATAAAATAAAAAATAAAAACTAAACTAAAATAAAATAAATAGAAACCTTAACTAAATAAAAAAATCCTAAATAAGATAAAAACTAAACCTAAAATCAAAATAAAATAAACCTAAATAAAATAAAATAAAAACTAAATAAAAACCTAAACCCAAAAAATAAACCTAAAAATAAATAAAAAATAATACCTAAACTCAAAACTAAAAAAACCTAAACCTAAAATAAAAATAAAATAAAACTAAACCAAAACTTAAATAAACTAAACTAAAATAAATTAAACCTAAACCTAATTCTAAAATAAGCTTAGCATAAACCTGAACCTAAACTAAAAAATAAAACCTAAAAATAAACCTAAAATAAAAACTTAAAACCTAAACATAAAAAAATAAAATAAAAACCTAAACCTAGACATAAAAAAAACCTATACCTAAAAATAAAAATAAAAATAAAACTAAACTAAAAAATAAACCTGAAATGAAAGCTAAACCTAAAAAATAAACTAAAATAAAAAAACCTAAAATAAATAAACTAAACCAAATAAAAAAATAAACCTAAATAGAATTAAGAAATAAAATAAACTAAATAAATCAAAATATAATAGTTTACTTAATTTATAAATGAAAAAAATAAAAATAATAAAAAATAATAATAATAACCATTACCCTAAACCCTAAACCCTGAACCCTAAACCCTAAACCTATAACCCTGAACCCTAAACCCTAAACCCTAAAACCCTAAACCTACAACCCTAAACTCTAAACCCTAAAACCACAAACACTAAACCTTAAACCGTAAAGCTTACAATCCTAAACCCTAAATCCTAAACCCCAAACCCTAAACCCAAAACCCTAATCCCTAAACCCTAAAAACCTAAAACCTAAACCTATGCAAAATAAAAGAGATTTCAGCTACAAATGATTTTCCTTAATTTCTCTAACATTGATAAAAATTGTATGAGCTTTATATGCCATAGTAGACCATTTGTCTCAAGTTTCAAAGAGATGTTAAAGGGTAGCTTTCTATTCATGGACAAATGAAGAAAGAATCTACTTAAGTTCAAACACCTAAGTGTCTATTTGTGAGCAATCCTCTTCTATAGTTGAGATAGCATATCTAATAATAGAACTCCTATTTAATTGATATTATCTTCTCAACTGCAGCTCTTTCAATTTAGCAGATAAGTCGATGAGCTAAATCTATTATTTAAAAAGCTCTCTTTAGTAGGATTTAGATGCTTTGAGAATATGTTCGAGATGTTGGCAAATTAGGGAGACTTGATGCGAAGTATTACTGAATGAGATTTTCACAATAGTGATTGTATCTGATAAAATTTATTGATAAGTAATGCATAACTAGAATAAATCAAATTGAATATCTTTGCACTGAGATTTTCAAAACTATAGCTCTCCTACTTTGAGATTCAACACGGCAACATAATGTAACAAACAATTCGCTTCAAAACAAAAGCAAGAAAGCTCAAGCAAAACTCCTAAGTCAATGTTTAGAAAGAGGTGGCATAGTGTTGTGATAGATTTAGGACACTCACAGTTTTTTTGTTTACATTTAAAATATGATTTAAGAGAGATTTTGGATCCCAACATAGTATCTATCATCTTTTCTATTTTTCTTTTATTGGTAGTAGTGTTACTTCATTTAGATGTATTCATTTGAATTTGATTTAATGATGGAAAGAATAATTCCTACATTTGACATTCTTTAAGTGCAAGAATTTTTGATGTTATTTGAAATCTGAAGTTTGTTGAAAAACCACATGCAAATTAACTTTATGTAGTGTCTCTTTTAAGTTTAAGGCTCAACTCGATCTAAACCTAAACAACATTAGCTTAATCATTCCCTAATTTTAGAAGACAACAAAAATACTTAAAATTTTTTCATGTACTCATTTATAATTTTGGTTTTTTGCTTTAGAAAGTAAAACTCTAAATAATTGATCTTAGTACCATAAAGATAAGTATTTTTTTAACAACAATTTCAATTCAACCATGTAATAACTTTTTCTAATCCCAATCTTCTCGACTCTTTTATTATATCTAATAAATTTTTGTTTAGCAGTATGTTTTAGTTTTATAAATCCCAATATTTAAGGCTCACCAGACCCTAAACCCTAAACTAACCATAATCCCTAAACCCTTAAACGAACCCTAAACCCTAAACTCTAAATGATAAACCTACAACCCAAAACCCAAAACCCTAAAACCTAAACCATAAACCCTAAACCCTAAACCCTAAACCCTAAACCCTAAACCCTAAACCCTAAACCTTAAAACCCTAAACCCTAAACTCGAAACCATAAACCCTAAACCATAAACCCTAAACCCTAAACCCTAAATCATAAACCCTAAACTGTATACCCTAAATTATAAACCCTAAATTGACCCTAAACCCTTAATGCTAAAACTAAACTAACCTAACCTAAACTTAAACCCTAAACCTAACCTTAAAACCCTAAACTCTAAACTTAAAACCCTAAACCATAAACTAAACTATAAATCCAACTATAAACCTAAAATCCTAAACCTTAAACCATAAACTAACCCAAAACCCTAAGCTAACCCTAAACCCTAAACCCTAAACCCTAAAAACCCTAAACCCTAAAGGCTAAAAACTATATAGTAAACCCTAAACTCTAAACCCTAATCCCTAATCCCTAACACTAAACCTTAAACCCTAAAACCCTAAGCCATAAAACCCTAAATCCTAAACCCAACATCATAAAACTTACAACCCTAAACCTATTACCCTAAACCCTAAAGCCCAAACCCTAAACTCTAAATCTTAAACCCTAAAACTTAAATCCTAAAAACCTGAAAACCTAAACCTAAACAAAATAATAGGGATTTTGGCTACAAATGATTAGCCTAAATTTCTCTAATATAAATAAAAATTGTATGACCTTTATATGGCATAGTAGACCACCTAGCTTCCTGTTCAAAGAAAAATGAAGAAATAATCTACTTAAGTTCAGACACCTAACTGACGATCTATGAGCAATCATCTTCTATAGCTGGGATAACCTATATATTAATAGAACTCCCCTCAAATTGATATTGTCTTCTCAACTGTAGCTCTTTTAATTTAGAAGATATGTTGAGGAGCTAACTCTGTGATTTAAAAAGCTCTCTTTAATAGGATTTCAATTCTTTGAGATTGTGCTCGAGATGTTGGAGAATTAGGGAGACTTGATGCAAAGTATTGTTAAATGAGATTTTTACAATATTGATTGTATCTAACAATATCTTTTGATAAGTGGTGTGTAACTAGAATAATTTGAACACAATATCTCTACATAAGGATTTTCAAAACTGCATAACTCCTACTTTGAGGCTGAACACGATAATGTATGTAACAAATAATTTGCTTCAACATAAAAGCAAGAAAGATCAATTAAAATTCCTAAGTCAATGCTTATAAATAGGTGGCATAATGTTGTGGGAGATTTAGGACACTCACAGATTTTTTGTTGACATCTAAAATATGATTTAAGAGAGATTTTGGATCCCAACATAGTATCTATCATCTTTTGTATTTTTCTTTTTTTGGTAGTAGTGTTACTTCATTTAGATGTATTCATTTGAATTTGATTTAATGGTGGAAAAAATAATTCTGACATTTGATGAAATTCTTTTAGGTGCTAGAATTTTTGATGTTATTTGAAATCTAAAGTTTTTTGAAATACCACATGCAAATTAATTTTATGTAGTTCTCTTTTAAGTTTAGGGCTCAAGTTGATCTAACCTTAAACAACATTAGCTTAATCATTCCCTAATTGTAGAAGACAACAAGAATACTTCAAATTTGTTCATGAACTAATTTATAGTTTTCATTTTTTGCTTTAGCAAGTAAAACTCTAAACAATTGATCTTTTTAGGATAAAGACAAGTATTTTTTTTAACAACAATTTCATTTCAACCATGTAATAACTTGTTCTAATCCAAATCTTCCAGGCTCCCTATTTCTACCTAGTAGATTTTAATTTAGAAGAATCTTTTAGTATTATAAATCTTAATCTTTAAGGATCACCAAACCCTAAACCCTAAACTAACCCTAAACCCTAACACTAACCTTAAACCCTAAACTTCAAACCATAAACCTATAACCTAAACCCTAAACCCTAAACCCCAAACCCTAAAACCTAAACCCTAAGCCCTAAACCCTAAAACCCTAAACCCTAAACCTTAAACCCTAAACCTAAGCTAAAACCTTAAACTAAACTATAAACATTAAACCACCTAAACCCTAAACCTAAACCCAACCCTAACCCCTAACTTACCCTAAGTTTAAACCTTAAATCTAAACTAAACCCTAAATTAATGAAACCCTAAATTTTATACTTAAACATAAACTTAAACCTTAAAATCCTAAACCCTAAACCCTAAACTAACTAAACCTCGATTTTAAACCTAAACCATAAAAGCCCAAAATAAAGCCTAAACCCTAAATACCCAACCCTAAACCCAAAAACCTAAAACCTTAAACCCTAAAACCCTAAATCATAAACCCTAAACCCTAAACCTTAAACCCTAAACCCTAAATCATAAATACCTAAATACCTAAACCTAAACTAAATAAAAATTAAAAATAAAATAAATAAAAACACTTAAAGCTAAAAAACAAAATAATAATAAAATAAAACTTAAACCTAAACCTAAACGAAACCTAAAAAATAAAATAAAATAAAAAATAAAATGAAAATAAAATAAAAAAAACCTAAATTGAAGTAAATAAAATATAATAAACTTAAAAATAAAAAACCTAAGCAAAATAAAAACTAAATGTAAAATAAAATAAAATAAAATCTAAATAAAAACCTAAACCTAAAAAATAAAACTAAAAATAAAACCTTAAAATAAATAAAGAATAAAACCTAAACCCTAAACTAAAAAAACCTAAATCTAAAATTAAAATTAAATAAATATAAATTGAAAGTAAAATAAACTAAACTAAAATAAATAAAACCTAAACTGAAAATAAAAATAAAATAAAATAAAAACTAAATAAAAACATAAACCTAAAAAATAAACCTAAAAATAAATATAAAATAAAACTTAAACCCTTAACTAAAAAAAAAGTTAACCCTAAAAAAATTAAATAAAACTAAACCTAAACTAAAATAAATAAAACCTAAATCAAAACCTAAAATAAACTAAGCCTAAACCTAAACTAAAATAAAATAAAACAAAATAAAATAAAAATAAACCTAAACCTAAACTAAAATAGAAAACCTAAAAATAAACCTAAAATAAAAACCTAAACCCTAAACAAATAAAATAAAATAAAAACATAAACCAAAACCTAAAAATAAAAAATAAAACCTAAACCTAAAAAATGAAATAAAAATAATACTAAACTAAAAAATAAACCTTAACCTATACTTAACCATAAAAAACAAACTAAATTAATAAACCAAAAATAAAACAAATAAAATAAACTTAATATAATTAAAAATAAACTAAAATAAATAAAAAATAAAATAAATAAATTAAATAAACCTAAACTTACGAGGTTTAGTTTTCATTTTAGTTTATAGTTTAGGTTTTATTTTTCTATTAATTTTTATGTTTATTTTTTAGGTATAGGTTTTTATTTAATTTTTATTTTATTTTATTTTAGATTAATTTTATTTTTATTTTTATTTTTATTTTTATTTTTATTTTACTTATGTTTTCTATTTTTAAGTTTTTTTTTTTTAGTTTAGTTTAGGTTTCTATTTATTTTATTTTAGTTTGGATCAGGTTTTTATTTATTTTATTTTAGTTTAATTTTTAATTTTTAATTTTTTTTCTATTTTTAAGATTATGTTTAGGTTTAGGTTGAGGTTTTAGTTTAGGTTTTAATTTTATTTTATTATTTTATTTTATTTATGTTTAGGTTTCTCTATTTATTTTATTTTTAAGTTTTATTTTATCTAGGTTTTGGTTCTTAGGTTTTTAGGGTTTAGGATTGAGGGATTAGAGTTTGGGGTTTAGGGTTTAGGGTTAGTTTTAGGGTTTAGGGTTCAGTTTTCAGGGTGTATGGTTTAGGTTTTAGGGTTTAGGGTTTGTGTTTTTTTTTAAATTGTTTATTTATGTAGGATTTAAGGGTTTAGGGTTGTAGGTTTAGGGGTTCGGGTTAGTTTTAGGGTTTAGAGTTTTGGGTATTTATTTTAGAATTAAATAAAGTGGTAGGTTTAGATTTATTTAGTTTATTTTTTATTTATTTTAGTTTATTTTATTTTTTATTTTTATTTATATCAATCTTTTTGTTTTATTTAGTTTAAATAATTTGTTTTTGTTTAAGTTTTTATTCTAGTTTATTTTGTGGTTAGGTTTGGTTTATGTTTATTTTTAGTTTAGTTTTATTTTATTTAGGCCTAGTGTTTAGGGTTTAGGTTTAGGATTTAGGTTTAGCCTGGGTGTGGATAGTCAGGTCAAGATTTAGTTTTAGTGGAAGGTGAGGTTTAGGGTTTATGGTAGGGTTTAGGATTTAGGGCCTGGGTTAAAGGTTTTTAGGGTTTAGGGAAGAGTGGAGGTCCAGGTCAGGATTTTGAGTTTATAGTTAGTTTTAGGGTCAGGGTTTAGGGTTTAGGTTTAGGATTTAGCTTGGGTAAGTTTTCTTCAAAAAAGCAAACCGGTAGGTAGGTTGATTTAGTTTATTTTATATTTATTTTAATTTTATTTTTTATTTTTATTTAGGTTTATTTATTTTTTTTAGCTTTTTTATTTTAGTTTATTATTGAAGTTTAGGTTTAGGTTTATTTTCCATTGAGATTTTTTTTTAGGTTTAGGTTTTATTTTTTATTTTTAGGTTTAGGTTTAGGTTTTAGGTTTTAGGTTTCTATTTTAGGTTTATTTTTAAGTTTAATTTTTTAGTTTAGGTTTAGGCTTATCAGTAGTTTATTTTATTATATTTTGTTTAAGGTTTAGGTTTAGGTTTTATTTATTTTATTTTAAGTTTAGGTTTATTTTATTTTTATTTTGGTTTAATTTTTTATTAGTTTAGGCTTTACATTTTAAATTATTTATTTTTTAGGTTTTATTTTTATGTTTATAATTTATTTTATTTTAGGTTATATTTTATTTAGGGTTTATTGTTTAGGTCAGGGTTTATGGTTTAAGGTTTAAGGTTTAGGTCAGTTTATGGCTCAGGGTTTAGGGCCTGTGTTGGGCCTTTAGGGTCAGGGTTTAGGGTTTAGGGTTGTACATTTGGTGGCCTAGAGTCAGGGTGGGGTAGGGTTTCTTTTGTGGTTAAGGCCTTTAATTTTTTTAATTTTAGGATTGGGTCCGGGTGTGGATGGTTTTATGGTTTAAGGTTTAGGGTTTAGGGTTAGTTTTATGGTTTAGGATTTAAGGTTTAGGGTTTTGGATTTAGGGTTTAGGGTTTATTTTTAATTAAGTAAATTGGTAGGTTTTGGTTTATTTCGCTTATTTAGTTTATTTTTTATTTATTTTAGTTTATTTTATTTTTTATTTTTTATTTAGGTTTATTTTTTAATTTTATTTTGTTTAGTTTATTTATTTTAGTTTAGTTTTTTTTATTTTACTTTTTTAGGTTTAGTTTTAGGTTTATTTTATTTTATTTATTAATTTAGTTTTATTTTTCTTTTATTTTATGGTTTAGGTTTTATGTTTTATTTTAGTTTTAGGTTTAGGTTTTATTTTATTTTTAAGTTTATGTTTTAGGTTTTTATTTTAGCTTTATTTTTAGGTTTTTTTTTTAGTTTAGGGTTTGTTTTATTTTTAGTTTATTTTATTTTATTTATCTTAGGTTTATGTTTAGGTTTAGGCTTAGTTTATTTTAGGTTTAGGTTAAGGTTTTATTTATCTTAGTTTAGTTTATTTTAGTTTAGGTTTAGGTTTATTTTATTTTTATTTTAAATTTAGGCTTTTCTTTTAGTTTATGGGTTAGATTTTATTTTTTATTTATTTTAGGTTTTATTTTAGGTTTATTTATTAGTTTTATGTTATTATTAAATTATAATTTTATTTTATTGTAGTTATATTTTATTTTTATTGTAGTTTTAATATTATTTTTTTTTAGGATTTTATTTTTTTAGTTTAGTTTATGTTTTTATTTTTTTTAATTTAGGTTAGTTTTTATTTTTTATTTAATTTTATTTTTAGGTTTAGGTTTAGGTTAAGGTTTTAGTTTCATTTTATTTTATTTTTTATTTATTTTTTGGGTTTAGGTTTTTTATTTATTTTATTTTTAGGTTTTATTTAGTTTAGGTTTAGGTTTTTAGCTTAACACGGTTTAGGATTTAGGGTTTAGGGTGAGTTTAGGGTTTAGGTTTTATGGTTTAGGGTTTAGGGTCTAGGGTTTATACTTTAGGGTTTAGGTTTTAGGGTTTAAATTTTAGGGTTTTGGGTTTTGGTTTTAGGTTTAGGTTTCAGGTTTTAGTTTAGGGTTAAGGGTTTTTGGTTTAGGGTTTAGGGTTCACGGTTTAGGGTTTAGAGAACAAATTTAGATTCAACATTTCTTCTTTTTGATTTCATCAACCAAGTAACACACCAAGTTTTCTATGACACAAGCATCGACATAAAAAAAATGAGCATGCATAGAGCAAATCAAAAACCCTAGATAACTTGAACTATCTCTAATGTAAAGCACAATTCCATAAGCAGAAGATCATATCGACTGTTCTTCAGTTTCTCCAGTTCCCATCAGAACCACCCCGGCCTCTCGAGTATCGGGATCCACCACCATCTCTCTGATCTCTCCCTCTGCCACCACCACAGCTGTAACCTTCGTCGCTCCTCCTGCTTCCATATCCACCACTACTCCGACCACCACCTCCATATTCACCAGCACTTCCAGTTACCCCACCACCACTATGTTAACCACCATCTCCCACTGCCTCCACCTCTAGAGTGAGCCCGGCTGACAGAAGTTCCTGCTGCTAAGGTTCTACCCCATTCTGTGGTTTAGTGTCTGCCTAGTCTATTGTGTTTTATTATTTTTTATGTTTAGTTTTATTTAATTTTTATTTAATTTTATTTTAAGTTTATTTTAGTTTATTTTCTTTTTATTTTACATTTTATTTATTTTATTGTTTATTTTATTTTAATTTAGTTTAGGTTTTTATTTATTTATTTTATTTATATATTTATTTTATTTTATTTAGGAGTTTAGGTTTTATTTAAGTTTTTATTTATTATAGAGGTTTATATTTATTTAAGTTGAGGGGGTGGGTTTAGATGTAGAGATAGGGTAGGGAGGTTTAGTCAGTGGCCCAGGGGTGGCCTGGGTGGCTCTGTGGAGGGTTCTGGCCTGAGTAGCCCAGGGTTTGGGTTTAAGATATGGTCTTAGTGTTAGGGTTTGGGTCCCAGAGAGGGAGGGTTAAGATCAGGAGGGTCAGGGAGGTTGGGTGGGAGATCTGTCAGGGTCCAGTGGTTTAGGGTTTAGTGGTAGTGTTTAGTGTTTTCATTTATAGGGTTTAGGGTTTAGGGAGGGTCTTGTTTAGTGTTGAGTTTAGGGTTTTTGGTTATGGCTAGGGTTTAGGTTAGGGTTTATCTCTTAATTTTTTATCTTTTAATTTTGAAAATCAAGCAAACCAAAGGTTTAAGTATTTTAGTTTATTTTTTTATTTATTTTTTTTATTTTATTATTTATTTTAATTTAGGTTTATTTTTATTTAGTTTAGTTTATTTATTTTAGTTAAGGTTTTTTATTTTTGTTTTTTTAGGTTCAGGTTTAGGTTTATGTTTATTTTTTGGTTTAGTTTTTTTATTTTATTTTTTAGGTTTAAGTTTGTTTTATTTTAGGTTTATGTTTAGATTTTATGTTATATTTAGGTTTAAGTTTAGATTTTATTTTCAATTTATTTTAGGTTTTATTTTATTTATGTTTATTTTAGTTTATTTTATTTTATTTAGTTAAAGTTTAGGTTTATTTAAGTTTAGGTTTAGGCTTTATCTTTAATTTGTTTATTTTAGTTTAGTTTAGGTTTATTTTATTTTATCTTAGGTTTAGTTTTTTTTTTAGTTTAAGTTTTATTTTCTATTTATTTTGGTTTATGCTCAGGTTTAGTGGGAGTGGTAGTTTAGGGTTTGGTTTAGCAGGGTGTAGAGTTTAGGTTTAGTTTAGGGTGCCCAGGGTGTGGTTTTAGGGAGTTTTAGGGCAGTGGAGGGAGGTTTGTTAGGCCCAGGTAGTTTAGTCAGGTTAGTTTGTTTTTGGGTTTGATTTTAGGGTCAGCTTTAGGGTTAGTTTAGGATTTAGGGTTTTAGGTCCCAGGTCAGTTTTAGTTTAGGTTTATTTTAGGCCCAGGATTTAGTTTGGGGGTGTAGGTCAGGGTATTTAGGGTTTAGGCATGGGTTTTTTTTTAAATTAAGTATGATAGGTTTATTTAGTTTATTTTATTTATTTTAATTTTATTTTTATTTTATTTCAATTTTTTATTTAGTTTAGTTTATTTATTTTAGGTTTATTTATTTTAGTTTAGGTTTTATTTTAGTTTATTTTGGGTTAATATTTAGGTTTATTTTAATTTTCTTAGTTTAGTTTAGTTTTATTTTATTTTCATGTTTAGGTTTTAAGTTTTTATTTTAATTTTATTTTTTAGGTTTTATCTTTTAGTTTAGGTTAAATTTATTTTTATTTTATTTTATTTTATTTAGTTTAGGTTTAGTTATTTATTTATTTTAGGTTTAGGTTTTATTTTTTGGTTTAGGTTTATTTTATTTTTTTAGGGTTTTATTTTAGGTTTATTGTTTAGGTTTAGGTTTTTATTTAGTCTTTAATTTATTATATTTTTTGGTTTATTTTATTTATGGTTTAAGGCTATGGTTTAGGGTTAGGGTTTAGGGTTTAGGGTTTAGGGTTTAGGGTTTAGGGTTTAGGGTTTATAGTTTAGGGTTGAGGGTTTTAGTGTTTAGGGTTTTTAAGAATTAGGGTTTAGGTTTTAGGTCTAGGGTTCAGGTTTAACTTTTTTTTTTTTTTGGAAAATTAGGGAAATTTTATTGCCATAAAGAAAGCTACAAAGTCCTTAGAGGGGCAAATCTCGAAGTTAATGCTCAAAGAGCTACAAAAAGTCCTAAGGAGATAAGCCCCCTAGCTAATACAATAGATAATGAAAGTAAGCTAATAAAAAAAGAAACAGAGATCCACCAAAAATAATCCTTACAATCAACAGCAAACTTTCTCTGCTCCTTTGAAACCAAAGACATCCAAAGAACAAAAGTCTCCCAACCTATACTAGAGATCTGCAACAATCTTATAATAGGATGAGTATAGATAATGAAATAGTTAATTAAGCATAAAATATAGGAGCAGAAATAAGTAAAAAGATGAAGAAAAGGCTCAGGTACAGTTATAATCATCTTAAGGAGTAGCACCATATGTAAGCATCCAAACTTCAAGTGAAGGGTTACAATACATATAGTACTGCCAGCCAAAAGAAGGTGTGGGAAACATCAAGGCCATCATACCTCTTATAGCATCTTATCCAATGATGATCATTGCACAAACTTGCATAAAACTTCAAACAACAAATATAACCATAAAACACCTAGCAGTCAGATATATTAAACTAGGCAAAGTAGATAAGGACGTAACTTAGTAGGAAAGCATTAGACCAGAGGGAGCACCACCAAAGCCACCACTAAGAATTGCTAATGCAGTTGCTAGGAGCAAACCTCACAAAATGGGAAAAAGGACTAAACAGAGACCAAACAAAGGCAAAATGAGAACCATAGTTGATAAGGTCATTCATTAAACGAACATGCAAAGAACCAGAAACAATACTATCCAGGGAACAAGAAAGTAAGCATCATCAAGAAGAACCAAGGCAACCATCAAAAAAGGAAAGGGTAGAGGTTCAATCACAATCTAGAAATGAAAATCCCAGTAGGTAGAAAGTAGAAGAGAAGAATGGGAAAGAAAGTAGCTGGTTCAAACCATCGAATCGAAAAGATCAGGAAAATTATAACAAAGTAAATACTCTTTTGACCAAGCAAGCCAGCTAGAGCACCCAATCTAAGCAGCCAGCAAGGTAGTCTACCCTGAGAGACACCAAGACTGCCAAGGATTCAAATCAATAGACTTATAACCATCAGGATGAAAGATAGAAAGAGTCATCCAATCACAAACATTGAAAAAAATACTAAGGGAAAGCCATAGACATCATCCACCAATGCAAATCCAAGGACAAGGAAATCTAGTTTAAACAGCTAGATACAGTAGCAAAAAATAAAAAAGTATGAGCTTTTTAGGATCACAAATAACCCAACAACTAGAGACAGTTGCAAACAAGAACCCCAACAGAGTCATCATCAGCTAAGTCCAAAAAACATCCAACCAATAGTTTGCAACATTATAGTTCATAACATAAATTAAAAATAGAACCTCAGTATTATAGAAGGTGTACCCAATATTTAGAAGATATAACAATCTAGAAGCTTCCAACCTTACACTCATCCAGAACAACACTAAAGAAAGGATAGATAGCTGTAGGAAAATAGTTCTCCAAGCTACAACCAAAAAACAAAGATCCCTCATGGTCACATAACTCCTCTTAGCAGCAAGAGCAAAACCAAGAGAGAAAGGACAACCAAAAGTAACTAGAAAAACCATCCTGATCAGCAAGCAATAAGGTGATAGATCAGCCAGCCACACCAAGAAGGTTATAAAAATAGCATAAGCAACACCCATAAAGAGAAAAAGCCCATAGCTAGGAAACACTAGTAAACAACCAACCATAAAATCCAAAGAAAATAAAAAAGGTTGTAGAGAGATTCAACCAATAAAGAGAACCACACCAACTAGAAGACAAGCAAAACCCAATAGCCTCCACCTGCTATAAACACCTCTATAGGTTGGGAGAGAAAACAAACCAGAAAATAAATATAACAACAAAAATCCAATAAATGGAAAGACAACCCCAACCCATCCAAAGAATGGGAAGAAACCAAACTAGAAAATAAAAGTAGGTTTATGAGAAGAAAAAAAATCAAGACCAAACCAGCAAATAAGAAAACCAGAAATATTCCAAAATAATAATAAGGGGAAAGCCAAAGCCCCACAGAAGGAAAAAAGGCTAAAAGCTTGTAACATAAGGCAAACCAGTTTTATCAAGATTCACAAGACCCTTTAAAAGGAAAGGGATGTCATCATTAAAAAACATTTGTGAAGAAGAAGACTTGGCCCCCAAATTGGCAAGAAAGTCAGCACAAGAGTTGGCTTCCCTATAAATATGAGAAATTTAAAATTTTAGGTTAGCAAGAAGCCTCTTAGTAAGATTAAGTAAATAATACACTTCAGTATTACCATGAGCATAAGATTTGAGTAAATCTAAAAGAAGGAGAGCATCAAATTTAAACCAAATCTTATGAAAACCTTGTTGTAAACAAATGGAAATGCCATGATGAAAGCCTTTGAGCTTAACAAATAACACATAACAAGGCTCTAAAGGGGCCGTAAAAGTAGAGATAACCTTGACACTATGATCTCTCAAAATCCCACCACAGCCATAATAACCATTAGAAATTGAACCATCAGTGTTAACCTTAATGTAGTGATAATTAGGTTTAATCTAGTATATAATTTTTTAGGTAGGAGAGACATTACCTGGGGGAAGGATAATCCCAAAATTCAAGGCCACAGACTTGCACCCTTTAAACCTAGAGTGAGTAAGAAGAGTAGCTTTGAAAAGAGACAAAATTTAATATTTGGCTCTAGCAATAATATGATGATAATTCAAAGAAATATTACAATGCTTAGCATCATTTCTATCCATCAAATATACCAAAGAATAGTAATAGCTAAAATAATTTTAACATGGGCCTTAGAAGTATGGGAGAAACATGCTTCAAGAAGTTGCATAATAGAAAATGAACCATTAAAATGGAAAGTATTAAAAATATTATCATACCAATTCCACATTTTAGCAGCAATAGGGCCATTCACAAAAACATGATCCACACTTTCAATGTGATAGAAACATTGACATTTAGAGGGGAGATGAAAACCTTTTTTCATAAGAGTGTCAGCCATAGGGATATAATGCTTTAGAATGCGCCACGTTAAAACTGAGAACAAAGTAGAGACACTAATATTTTAGATTTTAGTAAAAATCAAGGACTCTTGATATTTAAATATGATGAAATGCCAAACATCCTTAAAAACAAAATCTCGAAGAAGAATTATTGAAGAGAATTTTTTCATTAGGAAAGGATAAATTTTAAGGATTTTGTCAACGATCACATTAGGGAAAAGGATATTCAAAAACCACATCCCACTTATTATGAGTAATTAACTAATTAATCTTAAGCATCACAGTGGAATGAGTGAGGGAATCAATAGAGCCGCCTGACCAATTATCTTGCCAAAAGAAAGAGGAACTAGAATTGACACCCCAAGAAATTAAGTTCTGATTCCATTTGATACTACAAAGTCTTCTCCACATAGGAGAATCCCATTTGAAAGCACAAATGAGGGGATGTTTGTCACAATAATATTTAGCATTCATAAACTTTGACCAATAACTATGTTTATTTCTAATATTCCATCGCATTTTATAGGAAAAATAGTTAATAGAATCCTCTAAAGTTTTGCAACCCAAACCACCTTCATTAATAGGACCACAACAGTTGTGCCAACAAGCCCAATGTAATCTTTTGAAAGAAGCTTAGATCCCTAAAAAATTTATTAAAGAGTCTATTGATCTTTTTAATAATAGAACGTGTAGGAACAATAGTAGATAATAGATACAGAGGCAGAGAACAAAGGGTACTTTTGATCAGAATAAGTCAAGCTCCAAAGAAACATAAATGGAACTCCCAAGAGGAGGTTTTCTTATTTACTTTCTAAATAACTTCATCAAATAAAGAAGATATTTTTGTTCCCATATATAAGGGAGTCCCCAGATACTTGATAGGGAGAATTTGGTGCAAAAAACTTGTAATATTTTTATAGCATTGATCTTAGATAAGGAAATAGAAGAGCTAGTAATAAAACAACTTTTATCAAGATTAATACTCAAGCTACTCTCCTTACCAAAAATAGTTAAGAACTTACACAATTTTTGTAATAGAAAGATTGGAGGAATTGCAAAATATAATGAAATCTTCAACAAAACTAAGGTGAGAAATGGGAAACCCACCAATAGTTCTGTAGTACATGTTAGATATTCTACTAAACATCTAATGAATACATCTAGAAATATATTCCATAGTAATAATGAAAAGGGTAGGAGAGAGAGGGTCCCCTGGCCTTAGTCATGAGAAGAAGAGAAGAAACCATGCATTTCACCATTGAGGAGCAAAGAAAACCAAGAATTCTCAATCCCATTCTTAATTAAAGAAATAAATTGGTTAGAGAATCCAAATAAAGCCAAAATTTTATATAGGAAAACCCAACCAATATTATCATAAGCTTTGGAAATGTCATGCTTAAAAAATAGGTTTCCATTGTGAACATTGGCATTTAAGTCATGGATCATCTCTTGGTCTAAAAAAACATTATCAGAAATGGATCTCCCTTTAACAAAATTGATTTGATTGGGGAGAGATAATTATAGAAAGCAAGATAGTCAAGCTTTTAGCCAAAATCTTAGAAATAAGTTTATTAAAAAAAGAGTAAAGGCTAATCGGCCTAAAATCACTCCAAACTTCAGGATTGTCTTTTTTAGGAATTAAAATAATGGAGGTTCTAGAAAAATATTTAGGAAGGGTACTACCCTTAATGAAATCAAGGACAGCTTTAGCTAAGTCCTCTTTAATGATAATCCAACATTTTTGGAAAAAGAGGGTAGTATAACAATCGGGACTGGCCACGGAGTCTTTATTCATACTCTACAAAGTATCAGCAATTTCAAACTCAGAAGGTAAGGAAGAAAGCATAATGTTATCATCATCAGAAATAAGATTAGGAATAACTTCAGGTCAATAAATATCATCATAAGCAAGATTTTTATTCAGAAGCTCTTTATAAAAGGAAACAATAGAATCAGTAAGCTCTTTTTTACCCGAACACCAAACTCCATCATTAATTTTCATTTAGTGAATGTGATTTATAGCCTTTTTCTTTTTAACAATGGAATGAAAATATTTAGTATTATGATCACCATCAGTGATCCTTTTCATAGAAGCTTTTGCTACCAATAGGTCTCCTCCATGTCTTGAAAACATGTTAACCTATCTTTAGCTTGAGCCAAAAAATGGATTTTAGAAGGATTATTAACAACAAAGTCTTTTTAATTCCACCAAGTAAGGCATTGTTTAAGCCTTTTTAATTTGAACCACAATCTCCTCATCCCAAAAATAGAATCATCAAGATGAAGAGGTTCACCCCAGTTAGTAGCAACAACATCCAAAAATTTATCATCCATGAGCCACATATTTTGGAAGCGAAAAGGGATAGGGGAAGAGGATTTACTAGCAATAAAATTCATAGTGATAAGCAAGGGAGAATAGTCTGAAAGGGTTCTGCTTAAGTGCTCCATAGAAGTACTAGGGAGAATATTAATCCACAAATGATTAAAAAGAACTTGATCTAGCTTTTGCTAAAGTCTATAATTATTCCAAGTAAATTGAGACCCACTAAAGCCAATATGAATAAGATGACAATCAAGGATCATGTTATTAAAATCTTCCATAGAAAATAAGTTCAGAGCATTACCACCAACCCATTTAGAGGAAGAAGAGATAGTATTAAAGTCCCCACCCACAAACCAAGGAGCATCAATAGAAGAAGAAAAACTAATAAGATCCTTCCAAAGAAGTCGTCTACCATTTCTATTACAAGAAGCATAAACAAATGAGCCAAAATAACACCAATTATCATAAGTAATCTTAACATTCACAACTTGGGATAAATCATCCAAAACCTACAGAACATAGGGACTATTCCAAAAAATCCAAATTTTATTGCTCGAGTTAGCAAGAAAATTAGAAAAACCAATCATTCTCGCAACAAAAGAAAAGTTATAAGGAAGAATAAAAGGTTCCCAAATAGCCAAAATGGAAACGTTATGAGAACGAACTAAATTTCTAATTCTATTTCTAACATAGAGGGTACCAATCCCTCTCACATTCCAAATTAAGAAAGAAACCATTTATTTTTGGGCAGAAGAGATCTAGTAACTCTGGCAAAGTTAGGAAATTTAGTTTTAGGAGTTTTATTTTTCTTTCTAAAAACCATTTGTAATTTATTAGTCATATCCACAACATCACCTTCCGATAGAGATTGTTCAGGGGTATGTTTGGAATAAGGTTGCACATTTAAACCATCATTGCATGCCACTTCACCTTCTTCCAAATCATTATTATGTTGAAGTATCAGATTAGAAATCAGTTCAAAATTAGATGAAGAAGCGAAGGATTAGAACCATTTAAAGCACTACCCAATCGTTTTAGAAAATTTATCTTAGTTTGCTCACCATTCAAGTCCTCATCAAGGATCACATTTTCTTCAATTAAAGGTGGCAAAGAAGCAGAATGGAATCATTTGAGATAAAATCATCATCCATAAGTTTTGAAAACATATTATTGTCCATATTATTACCAATATGGGATTCAAATGTATAGGCCCATTACAAAATAATGCATCCTTATTACCATGACTGACATCCAAAAGTTGATCAGGCTTAAGAACCACAGCATTGTCCAAAGGAGCAGTGGGAGGATCAAGGCAATGACCCTCGGCTTCAGGTAAAGAGTTATCCATTGGAACAACTTTCTGTGGTTTAACCAAGGTCGCCTTAAGATTGGGATCCGAGTTATTATGAATGGGTTTGGGTTTCTTAAGGTGAGGGTGAACCACCAAGAAATTCAAACTCCATGACCATGAATTTTGCAATGGGAACAAAAAACAAGAAAATTCTCAAAATCCACTTTTTGCAAATATCCATATTTCATTGATCCTAGCCAAATTTCCTTTGAAATTTTTTAGTTATATCCAACTTGACTAGAATCCAACCAATGATGGATGGGTATTAAAAATGCCATATCAACTTGAGGAGGGCACCAAGAAAGACACCCACAGCAAAAAGAAACTCATGATTAATGAAATGGACATGCAAATTGGGAAGAGAGATCCAAACCAGAACAATAAGATATTCCTCCTTAATATTAAAATGGGGCCTCCATTTTAACAATCACATTTGACAATTGAAAACAAAATACGAGCATTGAGAGAAAACTCGAGAATAATCTAAGTCATTTGAAAGCTGAATCAAGACATGAAGGGAATCAATCAATTATTTAAAAGATACCAGAGAGTTTCAATCTATGGAAAAATGATCTAATATCATCCAAAGTAGGATAACACAAAGAAAATTTACCCTAAACCTAAAAAATTTTCTTTTAGTCATCCTACCCAAAAAAATAAACCTAAACACTTGATGTTTGGATGCTTACATATGGTGCTGCTCCTTGAGATGATTATAACTGAGCCTGAGCCTTTTCTTTATCTTATTTTTTCTATCTGCTCTTACTCTTTATGCTTGATTAAGTATTTCATTTTCTGTACTCATCCCTTTAATCATGTTGCAGATCTCTGGTATAGGTCGGGAGACTAATGCTACTGGATTGTGTTAGTTTCAAAAGGAGCAGAAGAAGTTTGCTGCTAATTTCATGGGATTTTTTTGTGGATCTCTCTTTCTTTTTTTCTTAGCTTGCTTTCCTTAACTATTGTATTAGTTAGGGGGCTTATCTCCTTAGGACTCTTTGTAGCTCTTTGAGCATTAGCTTAGTGATTTACCCCTCTAAGGACCTTGTACCTTTTCTTTGTGGCAATAAAATTTCCCTAATTTCCCTAAAAAAACCCTAAAACTAACCCTAAATCTACAACCCTAAACCTACAACCCTAAACCTTAAACCCTAAAAAATCCTAAACCCTAAACCCTAAACCCTAAACTAAATCCTAAACCCTAAACCATAAACCCTAAACCTTAACCCTAACCCTAAACCTTAAACCCTAAACCCTAAACCCTAAACCCTAAAATACTAAAACCCTAAACCTTAAACCCTAAACACTAAACCATAAAAAACATAAACCCTAAACTCTAAACCCTAAACCCTAAACCCTAAACCCTAAAACCTACAACCCTAAACCCTAAACCCTAAGCCCTAAAACTTACAACCCTAAACCCTAAACACTAAACACAAAACCATAAACCCTAAATCCTAAAACCTTAAAAACCTAAATATAAACTAAACAAAACTTAAAATAAATAAATAAAACCTAAATATAAAAAATAAAATAAAATAAAACCTAAACTAAAACCTAAACCTAAACCTAAAAATAAAATAAAATAAAATAAAAATAAACTAAAATAAAATATATAGAAACCTAAACAAACTAAAAAATAAAATAAACCTAAGAATAAAAAACCTTAATAAAATAAAATCATAAACCTAAAAAATAAACCTAAAAATAAAACTTAAAAATAAATTAACAATAAAACTAAACCCTAAACTAAAAAAAAAAAACTAAACCTAAAATAAAAATAAAATAAACAAAATAAAATAATCCTAAACCTAAACAAAATAAACTAAACTAAAATAAATAAAACCTAAACCTAAACCTAAAATAAACCAAACCTAAACCTAAACCGTAACTAAATAAAATAAAATAAACTAAAATAAACCTAAACCTAAACTAAAAATGAAAACCTAAAAATAAACCTAAAACCTAAACATAAAGAAGTAAAATAAAAACCTAAACCTAAACTTAAAAATAAAAATAAAACCTAAACCTAAAAAAAAAAAAAAAACACTAAAAATAAACCTAAACCTAAAACTAAACCTAAAAAAATAAACTAAAATAAAAACATATAAAATAAATAAATTAAATTAAATAAAATAAAAAATAAATCTAAAAATAAAAAATAATAAACTAAAATAAATAAAAATAAACTAAATATACTAAATAAACTAAACCAGGGTTTAAAATTTTAAAAGACCTTAAGCCCTAACCTAAACCCAAAATTCTAAACAACCTAACCTAAACCCTACTCTTGAAACCCTAAACCCTAAACCAAACCTAACCCTAAACCCTAAACCCTAAACCCTAAAAAAAGAATAAACCCTAAAACCCTAAACCTAAACCTAAATAAAATAAATAAGAAAACCTAAACTAAACCTACAACCTACAACCCTAAACCAAACCTAACTTTAATCTAAACCCTAAACCCTAAACAAACTAAACCCTAAACCTAAAAAAGCTAAACCAAAACCTAAAGAAAATAAAACCTTAAAAAAATATAAACCTAAATAAAATAAAATAAAATAAAATCCTAAACTAAAACATAAACTTAAACCTTAAAATAAAATAAAATAAATTAAAATAAAATAAAATAAAATAAAATAAAAAATAAAAACCTAAACTAAATTAAAAAAATAAAATAAACTTAAGAATAAAAAATAAAAAATAAATAAAAACTAAACGTAAAATAAAAATAAATAGACCTAAAATAAAATAAAATAAAAACTAAATAAAATCTAAACCTAAAAATAAACCTAAAACATAAAAAAAAAATAAAAAAACCTAAACCCTAAACTAAAAATACCTAAACCTAAAAGAAAAATAAAATAAATAAAATAGAAAAAAAACATAAACCTTTAACTAAAATAAACCTAACTAAATTAAATAAAACCTAAGCCTAAACCTAAACTAAATAAAATAAAATAAACTAAAAATATACCTAAACTTAAACAAAAAATAATACCTAAAAATAAAACTAAAATAAAAACTTGAAAGAAAAACCTAAAAAAGAAAAATAAAAATATTAACCTAATCCTAAAATAAAAAATAAAATATAAACCTAAAAAAATAAAATTAAAATAAAACTCAACTAAAAAATAAACCTAAACCTACAAAATAAACTAAAATAAAACCTAAACTAAAATAAATAAACCAAAAATAAATAAAATAAACTAAATAAAATTAAAATAAACCTAAATAAATATAAAAAATAAAGTAAACTAAAATAAATAAAAATATACTAAATGAGCATAAACCTACCACTTAATTTAAAAAAAAAGAACTTAAACCCAAAATCCTAAACCCTAAACCCTAAACCTACAACCGTAAACCCTAAATCGTAAGCCTTACACCCTAAAAAACCCTAAACCCTGAACCCTAAACCCTAAAAGCATAAACCCTAAAACCTAAACCTTAAACCCTAAACCCTAAATCCTAAACCCTAAACCCTAACCCTAAACCTTAAACCCTAAACCCCAAACCCTAAACCTAAACCTAAACTTAAAGTAACTAAATAAATTAAAAATAAACCTAAACCCTTAAACCTATTAAACCTAAACCTAAACCTAAACTAAACCCTAAGAATGGGCAGAACCTTGAGGGCAAGAACATCACCATCAATCAGGCTCAATCTAGATCTGGTGGAGGCTAAGGCAACACAGCTTATCACAGTGGTGGTGGGGATCTAGGTAATGGTGGATATGGAGGTGGTGGTGAGCAGTGGTGGTTATGGAGGCTGAGGAGCAATGGTGGGGATCTAGATATTATGCCTTTTATCTATGTCATCACTTGTGTCTTAGAAAACTTGGTGTGTTACTTGGTTGATGAAATCAAAAAGAAGAAATGTTTAATCTAAATTCGTTATCTATTAAAAAAAAACTAAAAACCCTAAACCTAAATTAAAACTTGAATCATAAACCTAAAACCTAAACCCTAAACCCAAAACCCCAAATTCTAAAAACTCTAAACCCTAAACCCTAAACCTTAAACCCTAAACCTAAACCCTAAACCCTAAAACTTAAACCCTAAACCCTAAACTAAACCTAAACCTAAACCCTAAACCCTAAACTATAAACCCTAAAAAATAAAAAAAATATAATAAGTTAAAAATAAAATAAAATAAACCCTAACACTAGACCTAAGCCCTAAACTAACCCTAAACCCTAAACACTAAACCTACAACCCTAAATCCTAAACCCTAAAACCCTAAACCCCAAACCAAAAAACCTAAACCCTAAACCCTAAACCCTAAAGCCTAAATGCTAAACCCTAAACCCTAAACCCTAAACCCTAACACTAAACCCTAAACTCTAAAACCCTAAACTCTAAAACTTTAAACACTAAACCCTAAACCCTAAACCCTAAAAACCTAAAAACCTAAACATGTAAAATAAAATAAAATTAAAACTCAAGTAAAAAATAAATCCAAACCAAAAAATAAACTAAAATAAAAACCTAAACTAAAATAAGTAAATCAAAAATAAATAAAATAAAATAAATAAATAAGCTTAATTAAAAATATAGAATAAAAAAAACTAAAATGAATAAAAAATAAATTAAATAAACTAAAAAAACCTAAACCTACTAGTTTATTTAATTTAAAAAAACCCCAAAATATAAAACCTAAACCCTAAATCCTAAATCTAAAAGCCTAACCCCAAACCCTAAAACTAACCCAAAACCCTGAACCCTACACCTACAACCCTAAACCCTAAAAACATTCTAGACTTTGAACCCTAAACTAACCCTAAACCCTAAATTGTAACCATAACCCTAAACCCAAAACCCAAAACCCAAAATTGTAAAACCCTAAACCCTTAACCCAAAACCTTAAAGCCTAAACACTGAACCCTAAACCTTAATCCTAAATCGTAAACCTTAAACCATAAAACCCTAAACCCTAAACCCTAAACAAAGAAACACTAAATAACCAAAAAACCTAAAATCCTAAAGCTAAAGTAAATAAAACCTAAAAATAAAATAAATCAAAATACCTAAACATAAATAAAATAAAATAAAATAAAAACCTAAACCTAAAAATAAAATAAAATAAAATAAATAAAAACATAAACTAAACAAAAAAATAAAATAAACTAAGAATAAAAAACATAAATAAAATAAAAACTAAACGTAAAATAAAAATAAAATAGACTTAAAATAAAATAAAATAAAACTAATTAAAAACCTAAACCTAAAAAATAAACCTAAAAATAAAACCTAGAAATAAATAAAAAATAAAACCCAAACCCTTAACTAAAAATAAAAACTAAACCTAAAATAAAAATAAAATAAACAAAAATAAAATAAACTTAAACCTAAACTAAAATAAACTAAATTTAAATAAATAAAACATAAGCCTAAACCTAAAATAAACAAAACCAAAATCCTAAACTAAATAAATAAAATAAACTAAAAGTAAACCTAAACCTAAACTAAAAAATAAACCCTATAAATAAACCTAAAATAACAACCTAAAACTTAAACCCAAAACCCTAAACCCTAAAATGTTAAAAACCTGAACCTAAAATAAAAATCATATAAACCTAAACCTAAACTAAGATAAACTAAACTAAAATAAATAAAACCTAAACCTAAACCTAAAGTAAACTAAACCTAAACCTAAACCTAAAATAAATAAAATAAGATTAATTAAAATAAACCTAAACCTAAACTAAAAAAATAATACCTAAAAATAAACATAAAATAAAAATCTAAAACCTAATCCTAAAAAAAAGAACCTAAACCTAAACCTAAAAATAAAAAATAAAACCTAAACCTAAAAAATAAAGTAAAAATAAAACTAAACTAAAAAATAAACCTAAACCTAAACCTAAATCTAAAAATTAATTAAAATAAATAAACATAAAATAAATGAACTAAACTAAATAAAATTAAAAATAAACTTAAATAAAAATTAAAATTAAAATAAACTAAAATAAATAAAAAAATAAATTAAATAAACTTAAACCTACAAGTTTACTTAATTTAAAAATTAAAAATATAAAAAAACCCTAAATCCTAAACCCTAAAACCCTAAACCCTAAAGCCTGAAGCATAAACCCTAAAGCCTAAACCCTAAACCCTAAACACTAAACCATAAAAACCTAAAAATAAAAAAAAATTCAAAAAACCTAAACATAAACTAAATAAAACTCTAAAATAAAATAAATAAAAAACCTAAATCGAAACCTAAACCTTAAGATAAATAAAAAAAATAAAAACTAAAATAAAATAAAATAAATAAAACTAAACTATAAGATAAAATAAACCTATAAATAAAAAACCTAAATAAAATAAAAACTAAATGTAAAATAAAAAAAAATAAACCTAAAATAAAATAAAATAAAAACTAAATAAAAACCCAAACCTAAAATAAATAAAAATAAAACCCAAATTAAACTAAAAATAAAATTAAACCTAAAATAAAATAAAATAAACAAAGTAATAAACCTAAACCTAAACTAAAATAAAATAAATTAAAATAAATAAAACCTAAACACTAAACTAAATAATCAAATAAATTAAAAATAAACCTAAACCTAAACTAAAAAAATAAAACCTAAAATAAACTTAAAACCTAAACTTAAAAAATAAAATATCCTAAACCAAAAAAAAATAAATAAAAATAAACTAAAAAAAAAACATAAACCTAAGCCAAACCTTAAAATATACAAAAAAATAAAAAACCTAAACTAAAATAAATAGAACTAAAATAAATAAACCAAACTAAATAAAATAAAAATAAACCTAAATAAAAAAAAAAAATAAAATAAACTAAAATAAATAAAAATAAACTAAATAAACCTAAACCAACTACTTTAATTTTTTAAAAACCTTAAACCCTAAACCTTAAACCCTAAACCCTAAATAAATTCTAAAACCTAAACCATAAAGCCTAAACTAACACTAAACCCTAAATTAAACCACAACTAAACTCTAAACTAAACCTAAACTCCTAAACTAAATCTTAAAACTTAAACCTTAAACCCTAACCGTAACCCTTCACCCTAAACCCTAAACCATAAAACCCTAAACCTTAAACCCTAAACTAACTCTGAACCCTATAGCCTAAACTATAAAATCCCTAAACATTAAAGCCTAAACCCTAAACCCTAAACCTAAAACCTAAACCCTAAGCTAACCCTAAACCCTAAACCCTAAACCCTAAACCCTTAAAACCCTAAACCCTAAAGCCTAAACACTAATCCTAAAACCCAAAATACTAAACCCTAAACTCTAAAACCCTAAACCATAAAAACATAAAACCTAAAAACCTAAACCTAAACTAAAAAAACCTAAAAATAAAATAAATAAAAAAACCTAAACTTAAATAAAATAAAAACCTAAAGTAAAACCTAAACTTAAACCTAAAAAAATAAACTAAACCAAAATAAAACAAAGAAAAACCTATATTAAAAAAATAAAATAAACCTAAGAATAAAAAACCTTAATAAAATAAAAACTAAACATAAAAAATAAAATAAAATAAACTTAAAATAAAATATAATAAAAATTAAATAAAAACCTAAACCTAAAGAATAAACCTAAAAATAAAACCTAAAAATAAATAAAAATAAAAACTAAACCCTAAACAAAAAAAAATTAAACCTAAAATAAAAATAAAATAAACAAAATAAAATAAATTTAAACCTAAACTAAAATAAATAAAACCTAAACTTAAACCTAAACCTAAACCTAAACTTAAAATAAACTAAACCTAAACCTAAACCTAATCTAAATAAAATAAAATAAACTAAAAATAAATTTAAACCTAAACTAAAAAAAATAAAATGTAAAATAAACCAAATAAAAAATCCAAAACCTAAACCTAAAAAAAAATAAAATAAAACCTAAACCTAAACCTAAAATTAAAAAATAAAACCTAAACCAAAAAAATAAAATAAAAATAAAACTCAACTAAAAATTTAACCTAAACCTAAACCTAATCCTAAACCTAGAAAATAAACTAAAATAAAAAATCTAATCTAAAATAAATAAACCTAAAATAAATAAAAAATAAAACTAAATAAAAATAAATAATAAACCTAAATAAAAATAAAAAATAAAATAACCTAAAATAAATAAAAAATAAACTAAATAAATCAAAACCTACTGGTTTACTTAATTTTAAAAATAAAAAAACCCTAAACCCTAAATCTGAAACCCTAAACCCTAATCCCTGAACCCAAAACCCAAAATTTAACCCTAAACCCTAAACCCTAAACCTACAGCCCTAAACTCGAAACCCTAAAAAATTGAAAACCTAAAACCCAAAGCCCAAAACCCTAATCCTAAATCATAAACCCTAAAAGAAACCAAAAAAAAACCTAAAATCCTAAACCTTAATAACCCTAAACCTAAACCTAAAACCCAAAACCCTAAACCCAAAACCCTAAACCCCAAACCCTAAATCTATACCTAAAGTAACTAAATAAAAATAAAAAATAAACCTAAACCTAAATCTAAACCCTAAGAATAGGAAGAACCTTGACGGCAGAACAACCGCCAAACCGTGCTCAATCTAGATCTGGTGGAGGAAGGTGAGGTGGTTATCATAGGTGGTGGGGAACTGGAGATGTTGGTGGATATAAAGTGGTGGTATGAGTGGTTATAAAGCGGAGGATGATGAGGTTACAACTGGTGGTGGAGGAGAATCAAGGATATGATGGTGATCCCATTATTCAAAGGGGTGGTTAGAGCTGGAAAGAAATTAAAAAATGATCTACTACTTGGAACTATGTCATTATAATAGAGATGGTTCTAGTTATCTAGGTTTATTATTTGCTCTATCTATGCTATTTTTTATCTATGTATCTTATGTGAAAACTTAGTGTGTTACTTGGTTGATGAAATAAAGAAGAAATGTTGAATCTTAATTTATTCTCTGTTAAAAAAAAACCAAAACCTAAACCCTAAACTAACCTTAACTACCTAAACCATCCCCACACTAAACCCTAAACCATAACAAAACTTTAAAAATCTAAAATAAATAAAACTTAAAATAAAATAAATAAAAACTTAAACTAAAAATAAAATAAATAAAAATAAAATAAACCTAAAACTTAAACCTAAACTTTAAACCTAAAAATATAAAAAATAAACTAAATAAAATAGTAAACTAAACTAAATTAAAAATAAAACCTAAATAAATATAAATAAATAAAATAAATAAAATCTAAATAAAATATAAATAAAATAAAATAAATAAAAAATAAAACTAAAATAAAAAAAACCTAAAAATAAAAATAAAATAAAATAAACCTAAAAAACTAAAATAAGCTAAAAAAAATAAAACCTAAATAAACTTAAAATAAAAATAAAAATAAAAAAAAGAAAAAAATAAACTAAAAATAAACTAGACTAAAATAAAATAAATAAAATAAAATAAAATAAATGAAATAAACTAAATTAAAATAAATATAAATAAAAAAAAAATAAAATAAACCTAAGAATGAAAAAATAAATAAAATAAACTAAATGTAAAATAAAATAAATAAAATAAAATAAATAAAATAAAATAAATAAAACTTAAAACAAAAAAATAAACTAAAAGTAAAACCTAAAATAAATAAAATATAAAACCCAAATAAATAAAAAGAAAATAAAAACTAAACCTAATAAAATAAAATAAAAGAAAAATAATAAATAAACCTAAACTAAAATAAATAACTAAAATAAATAAAACCTAAACTTATTCCTAAAATAAACTAAACCTAAACTAAACCAAAATTAAAATAAAATAAAATAAACTAAAATAAACCTAAACCTAAACTAAAATAAACTAAAATAAGCCAAAAAATAAAAACCTAAAAAACTAAACCTAAAAATAAAATAAAACCTAAACATAAACCTAAAAATAAAAAATAAAACCTAATCTTAAAAAATTAAATAAAATTAAACTCAACTAAAATAAAAAAAAATAAATAAAAATAAACTAAAATAAATCAAATAAATTAAACAAAATAAAAATAAACCTAAATAAAATGAAAATAAAATAAACTAACAAATAAAAATAAACTAAATAAACCAAAATAAGGTTTAAATTTAAAAAAAATACTAAAACCATAAACCTAAAATAAACCCTAAAAAGCATAAACCCTAAACCCCAAACCTAAACACTAACACTAAAATAAACCCTAAATGAGGTCCGCAGGAGATTGAATTGGGTGATATTAAAATTTTAAAAAGTTAAATCTTAAATTTTATGTTTTAGTAGAAAATTAATTTTAGATTTTATAATGATAAGATAATTCTTAATGGGTAAAAATAAAAGTACAGTAAAAGTAAAGAGAGATAGGCACATAATTTTTTATGGTTTAGCCAAACCTCAAAATCGACTATGTCCACGCTAGCCACCCTAGAATCCACTAAATGAAAAAATAGCTTATAAATAGTACTCTCTATAGCAGGGATTACAACCCCCAATATGTACTCTCTAAAGGGAGTACAATATAAATTTTATAGCAAAAAAAAAAAAAACAAAAATAAAAATTTGATAAAATAAATCTCTCAAATATACCAAGCTATCCAATTCAAAAGTGATCTCACAACTTATAAATGATCACTTTATAACTTAAAATTTTGGCAAGATAAAATGCTCACTTAATATTGATAACAAATAATAAAATAAATATCTTAAAGTGATATTACTAAGATGTTTATGTTATTACAATTTGTAGACTAATATAAAAATGATTTCAAAATAAATTCACAATATTCTTTTGAACAATAAAATAAATTTCAGAAGGAATAATTTATTTTATTTTAATAAAAAGATGCTTTCAATTAATACAAATGATCACAAAATACTTAAATAAAATTAGTATATGATAGATCTAAGTAGGCTAGTAAGCTTTTAATTAAAAAAGAGATCTAACAAATATGAAAATAATTTTAGTACAATAATTTAATTTAAAATGCTTAAAATATACTTCTAAAATAGATCTAAGAATAAATGATCTTTCAAATAAGACTAATGAAGAAATATTTCAGAAACCAAAAGAAATTTGTAAGAAGATAAAAATTTCAACAAGTTGAAATAAATCCTACAAACTATCAAGAGTTTTCACAAAAAAATGATTGAAGAAACTTTGATGTGAAAACTTAGACTTTGATGTCCAAAGACAAATCCACCAAAAATATAAATTGGAAAGAATAAATAGATGGTGAAAATAGTATGAACAACTAAAAATGTATTAAGTTGAAGAAAATAAACTCAAGTAATTTGAGAAAGCTAAATTGAAGATGTTGAAGCTTCCAAACTAAGGATTTGATCTTGCAATATTTGGAGAACACTTGGAAGGAAAATCTAGGAAACTTTCTCTTAGATTTGTTGGAGGGATTTTTAATTTGAATGAGGAATGCTTTCATGAAGAGAATAAGGGCTATTTATAGCCAAGAAGGTCATTTTGAATTATTTCAAAAAAATATATTATTCTAACATCATTTTATCATATAATAATATTATATTTAATAAAAATATAATTTATATTAAATAAATATTAAATTCAAACTAAAATTTGGCTATTCACATGGGCAAGTCAAAAATAATAAAATATGGCTCTTAATATATTCAAAGCATGTAGCATGCATTCATTATTAAAATTAACTAATGTTTGAAAAGTCATAACAAATTCAATTTTAATCAAACATGGGTCATGTAACCTATCCAATTAAAGGAAAAAAAACCAAGGAATCCATTGGAGATAAAATCAGATATAAATTCCTTGATTATAAAATGACTTTGGCTAAAATACAAAATTATACATATTTTTGTTAATTTTGAAATATGATATTTAAATATTATGATATAATTTATATGTAATCATACATATGTTAGTTTTCATATAACCTTAAAATTAATTAAATATTTAATTATATTAAGTATATAAACTAATTACACTTAATAGTCATAATTTATTATCATTTATTTTTGACAATTCAAATGCTATGTATGAAACATATAAATGTTAATTAGATATAGATTTATATAAATTAACCTCATTATCATTATTTCAAATAAAGAAAAATAATATGTTAAGTTGTAAGCAAATTGATTCATGCCAATGAACTCATATGAATTTCTAAGATAGTTATAATTGCATATAACCTAAAATATTGTATCTTGAGCTTCACATTATCCATTTTGATCAATCTTTCATTCTTCTATTCTTGCAATTTCCTCAAACATATTGTGAGATGTATTGGATATGTAATTAGCAATTAATTTATCAGAAATACATAAAACATATATTAGAACATCCAAGCATTCATTTGTTATCATCTAAATTGATTGGATTGAACATGAGGCTCATTAAGCCAACAATCTCCCCCCTTTTTGATGATGACAAACTAATGTTGGGTATTGATTTTGATGAAGGTTGACCTTTCATCATAGTTTTGAAAAAAAATTTCTCTTCTTAAAAACATTTATGCACAAGAGATGAATAATGTTGCTCCCCCTAAATGTATGCATGAAATAAACTTAATACTAAGCAACATTTTACTCTTCTCCCCCTTTTGACAATATAAAAGTGAGAACAAACAAACTACATATAGTTTTAAATATTAGGATCTAACATTCCAAGCATGCATCTAGAAATGTTCTTACGGTAATGGTTTTGTAAAAATATCTATAATTTGTAAATTGGTACTAATGAAATTAATATTAACATTACCTTTCAAAACATGATCCCTAATAAAATGATGTCTAATTTCTATATGCTTGGTTCGTGAGTGTTGGATAGGATTTTTGGTTAAACTAATAGCACTAGTATTGTCACACTAAACTAGAATGTGATCTTACTTAATACCAAAATCTTTTAATTATTTCTTTAACCAAAGGACCTGAGCAACACAACTATCGGAAGCTATATACTCATCCTCAGCAGTGGATAAAGCTACAAAATTTTGTTTCCTAGATGACCAAGACACAAGTGATGAACCTAAAAATTGACACGTGCCTAATGTGCTTTTTCTATCTACTTTTCATCTAGTAAAATCAGTATCAGAATAAGCAACCAAATCAAATGATAAAGAATTTCTAGGATACCATAAACCTAACTTAGTAGTGCCTATCAAATACGGAAAGGTATAAAAGTGAGATTCTTTTGGGTTGACTATTAAATGAGATTCTTTTTGGGTTTGGTCTAAAATGAGCACACAAACAATATAAACATAATATCAGCCTACTAGCTAGCAAGGTATAAAAGTGAACCTATCATACTCTATAAAGTTTTTGATCAATAGATATTCTAATTCATCTAAATCCAATTTTGTAGATGGGCTCATAGGAGTTTTACTAGATTTAAATCTTTTCATGTCAAACCTCTGCAATTCATTTGTGTACTTGGTTTGATAGATGAATGTGCCATTTTCTTGTTGCTTCACTTGAAGACCTAAGAAAAAAAATAAGTTCTCCCATCATAGATTCATTTCAAACTCTTTAGACATCAAAGATGAGAACTCATGGCATAAAGATTCATTTGTACTTCCAAATAATATATCATCTACATACACTTGTACCATAATCAAATCATCATCTATGCTCTTAAGGAATAAGGTATCTACCTTTCTAAATCCATGATCTATCAAAAGTTACTTAACCTATCATACCAAGCATGAGGAGCCTATTTTAAACCATATAGGGCTTTCTTTAATTTATACAAATGATTTGGACAATCAAGGCTCTCAAATCGGTGGTTGCTACAAATACATCTTGGTCAATAAATCCATTCAAAATTGGTCATTCAAAAAATTCTTGACATCCATTTGAAAAGTTTAAAATCCCTAAACATAAGCAAGGAGTAACCTAATAGCTTCTAGTCTTGCTACGGTGCAAAAGATTCTTCAAAATCTATACCTTCAACTTGTGTGTACCCTTGTGCAACTAACCTAGCTTTATTTCTAATAATACAACCTTAATCTTATTCCTAAAGACCCATTTTGTTCCAATGATATTTTGATCTTGCAGTCTTGGGACTAATTCTCAAACATTATTTCCTACAAATTAATTCAACTCCTCTTCCATAACAATAATACAAAAAAATATCTTTTAATGTTCCTTTTAAATTTTTAGGTTCAGCCTTAGATAAAAATTTGAATAATCTACAACCTTTCTACTATGTCTTCTGGTCATAATTCCTTTTGAGGTATCTCCTATAATTAGTTCCTTTGGATGATTTTTATTATATTTCCATTCTTTAGGCAATGAATCATCCACATTATCTTCTAAAGATATTTTGTTAAGATTATCAGTCTCTTCATCAATCACTTCATTTCTAATGGGATCAATTAAATTTTCATCAAAAATAATATGTATTGATTCTTCTACAATCTTTTTTCTCTTATTGAAAACTCTATAAGCTCTACTAGAAAGAGAGTATCCTAAGAAAATACCATCATTTGATTTGCAATCAAACTTACCTAGATGCTTTTTTCCATTATTCAAAATAAAGCATTTACATCCAAATACATGAAAGTGTTCAATCTAGGCTTCTTTCCAAAAAATAATTCATAGGGTGTCTTCTTCAAAATTGGTCTAACATAGATCCTATTCATCATATGCAATATTTACTTTTGCCAAAAATAATTTGGCAATTTATACTCATCAAGCATAGATCTACTTAATTTAGTTAATATTCTAATTTTTTTCTTTCTACTACTCCATTTTATTGGTGCAGAAAAATTATGTCTAATCCCATGTTCATCACAATAATCCTCAAATATTTTATTTTCAAATTCACCACCATGATTAGGCTTGAACCCTATTAATCAAAAGGCCTTGTTCTCTTTGAATATATTTAGAAAACTTTCTAAACTAACCAAAACATCATCCTTGTAAGTTACAAACAAAACCCAAGTATATCTAGAGAAATCATCAACAATCACAAAATCATAATTTTACCACCTAAGCTAGTGGTGCTAATTGACCAAACAAATCCATGTGCAATAATTCTAGAGGTCTAGAAGTAAAAATAATATTTACTTTTAAATGAGCTTCTAGAATGCTTACCATGAATACATGCATCACAAACATAGTTTGAATGAAAATTTAATTTAGGCAATCCAACTACTAAATCAAGTTTAGCAATTTTATTGAGTGTATGTTAATATATGACATCTCTATGCCATAACCATATATCATCATGAGTGCTTTTAAAATAAAGTAAATTCAAATTAACATCATGAAAGCTATCTAAATCAATGACATAAATATTTTTATGTATTTTTCCTACTAAGAAAACATTTTCATTATTTTTTTATAATACAATATGATGTATAAAATACTACATTCAAACCTTTATCACATAATTGACTAATAGAAATTAAATTATGTTTTAATCCTTCTACTAGAAAAACTTTATCTAAAGTGATAGAATTCTTACTAATAGAACCAATGCCAATGATCTTTCCCTTTGCATTATCTCCATATGTAACAAATCCTCCATCACTTGATTCTAAAGTTGTGAATTTATCTTTATCTCCCATATATGTCTTGAACATCCATTGTCCAAGTACCACATGCCTTCTTTGATTTTGCTTTGAAGGCATTCCTACAAAAAAAAAAATCACATGTTAACTTTTGGAACCTAAACATGTTTGGGTACACATTCTAAATTCGAAGCAAGATATCTAGCATGTGTGGTTTGTGTAGTACTTGTACCTTTTGGTTAGTGTTTTGTAATTTATGTACATAGAAATCAAATGATATGCCCTTTTCTATCACAATAGTTGCACCAAACATTAGTGTTTGCATATGGTTTATATGATAATTATAAGGTATAGTGGGATGTGTATGATGCAAATAATTTTATTAAATGTTTTACTTGATGAAGCATTATAATGAACTTGTGATTTAAAACATAATTCTAATCTTGCTTTTAACAAGATATTCTCTCTTTCAAGTTTACATACATGTAAGGAACAATTTAATAAAGAATTATTTTACTTTTAAATTATCACATTCATTTTTAAATCACAAAAAATTCATATCTAAAATTTTATTATTTTTTCATGATGGTTTTGTATTTTCTTTTTTTTTTTATATTCAATAACTAAATCATTAAAAGCATCATCTAATTCATCATAAGATATATCATTACATACCTCTTGAGAATCTAAGTCGATTCTCCATTTGCCATAAGACATATGTTGACCTCTTCATCGATGAGCAAGTACTTGATTCATTTGAATCTAGGTTGGCCCATAAAGCCTTCTTCTTCTTCTTATGGTACTTTTTTCCTTCATAGTTTTTCTTCATTCCACATCAATCTTATTCTTCTTTGATTCAACAAGTTCTGGACAATCACCTCTTTTGTGTCCAAGCTTGTTACATTGGTAGCAAATGTTCCCATCACCTATAAGAAATTTCTTAGTTTGAAATTTATAGTTTTTAGATTTTTTATACCTTTGATTCTTCCTTACAAGTTCCCAAGCCTTTTGGATAGCATGACCACCTCATCACTATCACCATCGAGCTTGAGGTGTTATGCTCATCACTATCATCAACTTATAATGCAATGGCTTTCCTTCCTTCTCCTTTTTTGAGTTATCCATCTTATCCCTTTGAGCAATAACCTATTCATGTGCTATCAAAGAACCCAAAAGCTGATCAAGTGGATAAGTAGATAAATCCTTAGCTTCACTAATAGCTGTTACTTTAGCTTCCCATTCTTTTGGAAGACATCTAAGAATCTTATAGACTAAGTCTTGATTCCTATATGTTTTTCCAAGAGAATGCAATGTGTTAATTATTTTCATGAATCTAGTATACATATCAAAAATAGATTCAGAAGGAGACATATGAAATAACTCATATTCATGAACAAGTCTGTTTATGTGAGCATCTCTAACTTCACTAGTTCCTTCATAAGTTATAATGAGTTTATCCCATATTTCTTTGTACTTAACATAGAAATTTTCATGTAATCATGGTAATAAAGCACAATGTAAAGTATTACAAGCCCTAGCATTAATTCATCGAGTTCTCTACATAGTCCATTCCTCAAAAGGTTTTTCTTTTACTTTAGGGTGTATGATATTGATGTGTCAACATGTACCACATGCGTGCATCTTGACCTCTTAAAATGTACTAATTCTATTTTTCCAATAATCAAATGGTACACTATCTAAAAAGTATGAGTGGATTGTCCTCGGTAGTGAACCCTTTGGGAAACCATGTACCATAGTGAAAAGATCTACTTTTCGATGTTAAGCCAATAAAAGCTATAGCACCCAAGAGGATGGTGAATTGGGTGATATTAAAAATTTTAAAAGTTAAATCTTAAATTTTAAGTTTTAGTAGAAAATTAATTTTAGATTTTATAATGACAAGATACAATTCTTAATGCAAAAAAATAAAAGTACAAAGTAAAGAGAGACAATAGTAATAATAATTTTTATGGTTTAGCCAAACCCCAAAATTAACGCCCACACCTAGCCACCCGACTAAGAATCCACTAAATGAAAAATAGCTTACAAATAGTACTCTATAATGAGTACAACCCTACAAAATATACTCTCCTACAAAGGGAGTACAACCCAATATAAATTTTATAAAGACAAAGAAAAAATACAAAATAATAAATTTTGATAAAATAAATCTCACAAATATACCAAGCTATCCAATTCAAAAGTGATCTCACTACTTATAAATGATCACTTTACAACTTAAAATTTTGGCAAGATAAAATGCTCACTTAATATTGATAAGAAATAATAAAATAAATATCTTAAAGTGATCTTACTAAGATGTTTATGTTATTACAATTTGTAGACTAATATAAAAATGATTTCAAAATAAATTCACAATATTTTTTGCACAATAAAATAAATTTCAGCAAGGAATAATTTATTTTATTTTAACCAAAAAGATGCTTTCAATTAATGCAAATGATCACAAAATACTTAAATAAAATTAGTATATGATAGATCTAAGTAGGCTAGTAAGCTTTTAATTAAAAAAGAGAGATCTAGCAAATATGAAAATAATTTCAGCACAATAATTTAATTTAAAATGCTTAAAATATACTTCTTAAATAGATCTAAGAATAAATGATCTTTCAAATAAGACTAATGAAGAAATATTTCAAGAAACCAAAAGAAATTTGTAGGAAGATAAAAATTTCAACAAGTTGAAAAAAATCCTACAAACTATCACAAGAGTTTTTCACAAAAAATGATTGAAGAAACTTTGAGGTGAAAAACTTTGACTTTGATGTCAAAAGACTAATCCACCAAAAAAATATAAATTGGAAAGAATAAATAGATGGTGAAAATAGTATGAACAACTAAAAATAGATTAAGATCAAGAAAACAAACTCAAGTAATTTGAGAAAGCTCACTTAGTTGAATATGTTGAAGCTTCCAAACCAAGGATTTGATCTTGCAATATTTGGAGAACACTTGGAGGAAAATCTAGAAATTTTCTTAGATTTGGAGGATTTTGAATTTGAATGAGGAATGCTTTCATGAAGAGAATGAGGACTATTTATAAGCAAGAAGGTCATTTTGAATTATTTCAAAAAATATATTATTCTAACATCATTTTATCATATAATAATTTAATATTTAATAAAAATATAATTTATATTAAATAAATGTTAAACTCACACAGTTAAAATTCAACTAATCACATGGGCAAGTCAAAAATAATAAAATATGGCTCTTAATATATTCAAAACATGTATCATGCATTCATTATTAAAATCAGCTAATGTTTGAAAAGTCATAATAAATTCAATTTTAGTCAAACGTGGGTCATGCAACCTATCCAATTAAAAGAAAAAATCCAAGGAATCCATTGGAGATGAAATCAGATTTAAATTCTCTGTTTATAAAATGACTTTGGCTAAAATACTACATTCAACATATTTTTTGTTAATTTTGAAATATGACATTTAAATATTATGATATAATTTATATATAATCATACATATGTTAGTTATCATATAACCTTAAAATTAAATTAAAATATTTAATTATATTAAGTATATAAACTAATTTTAATAATCATAATTTATTATCATATTTTATTTTGATAATTCAAATGCTTTGTATGTAACATATAATTGAATGTTAATTAGATACAGATTTATATAAATTAACCTAATTATCATTATTTCAAATAAATAAAAATAATATGTGAAGTTGTGAGCAAATTGATTCATGCCAATGAACTTATATGAATTTCTAAGATAGTTATAAATGCATATAACCTAAAATATTGTATCTTTAGCTTCACATTATCCATTTTGATCTTTCATTCTTCGTTTCGCAACTTCCTCAAACATATTATGAGATGTATTGGATATGTAATTAGCAATTAATATATGTGAAACACATAAAACATACATTAGAACATCCAAGCATTCATTTGTTATCATCAAAATTGATTGGATTGAACATGAGGCTCATTAAGCCAACATAAACCCCAAACCCTAAACCTAAAGTTACTAAATAAATTTAAAAATAAACCTAAACCCTAAAACCTAATAAAGCTAAACCAAAACCTAAACCCAAAGAATGGGTTGAACCTTCACGATAAGAAAATCACCATCAACCATGCTCGCCTAGATCTGGAGGCTGAGGCGGCATTATCGCAAAGGTGGTGGGGGATCTGGAGGTGCTGGTGGATATGGAGGTGGTGGTCGGAGCGGGTTATGGAGGCAGGAGGCGCGATAAAGGTTACAGTTGTGGTGGTGGTGGAGGGATAGATTGGGGATATAATGGTGGATCCCACTACTCGAGAGGCTAAGTTGGTTCTAATGGGAACCGAGAAACCACTATGAATGGTCGATCCGATCTACGCATGGAATTGTGCCTTTATAGTAGAAGGTTCTAGTTATCTGGTTTTCTTATTAGCTCTATGCGTGCTCATTTTTTATCTACATCATTGCTTGTGTCTTAGAGAACTTGGTGTGTTACTTGGTTGATGAAATCGAAAAGAATAAATGTTGAATTTGAATTTGTTCTCTATTAAAAATAACCAAAATTCTAAACTAACCCTAAACCCTAAACCCTAAAAAAAGCTAAAAAATCTAA
>JAKCPB010001760.1:0-39395 GCA_021442155.1 Cymbidium sinense | reverse complement strand
TAAAGAGTAAAAAACTAACTAACTAATATTTAATAATAACTAACTAATAATAACTAAACTAAATAACAAATTAATAATAACTAATAAGTAAACTAACTAACTAATAATAAAAAAACAAAAAACTAATAATAAATAACTAAACTAAAACTAACTAACTAATAATAATTAAATTAATAACTAAACTAATAAATAATAATTAACTAATAAGCTAAACTAAAAACTAATAATAATAACTAAAAACTAATAACTAATAAAACTAAATAAAATAACTAACTAACTAACCAACCATTAAGAAATAATAAATATAAATAAACTAATAACAAATAATAATAATAACTAATAATAACTAACTAACTAATAACAAATAAACTAATAAATAAATAAATAAATAATAAACTATTAAAAACTAACTAATAAATAATAACTAACAACTAAAACAAATAACCAAACTAACTAATAAACTAACTAAAATAAATAATTAAACTAAAGAACTAACTAATAAAATAAAACTAACTAAATAAACTAACTAATAAACTAATAACTAAAACTAACTAAAAAATTAAAAAATCTCATAATAAAAACTAAATAACTAAACTAAACTAATAAACTAAATAACTAATAAACTAAACTAATAAACTAATAACTAAATAACTAATAACTAATAATGAATAACTATTAATAAAAAAACTAAATAACAAACTAAATAACAAATTAATAATTACTAATAACTAATAAACTAATAACTAAACTAACTAAATTAACTAGTAATAACTAAACTAATAAATCATAACTAACTAATAAACTAAACTAAAAAACTAATAATAATAACTAAAAAGTATTAACTAATAAAACTAAATAAAATAACATACGAACTAACTAATAATAAATTATAAAAGTAAATAAACTAATAATAATAATAATAAATAATAAAACTAACTAATAACTAGTAAAAACTAAAATCTAATCAATAACTAAAACTAATTAAATAAAATAACTAAACTAATAACTAATTAATAATAACTAATAACTAATAACTAAGCTAATAAACTAATAATAAACTAATAACTAACTAATATCTAATAAACCTAATAATAATAAACTAATGTATAAATAATTAATAATAAAACTAATAAAAACTAACTAATAACTAAAGCTAATAAATAAACTAACTAATAAATTAACTAAACTAATAACTAAACTAAATAAATAACTAACTAAACTAAATAACTAAACTAATAAAACAAATAACTAATAAAAAACTAATAACTAAAAAATAAACCTCATAATAAAGCTAAGTAAATAATAAATAAATTAAATAATAAAATTAATAAAACTAATTAAATAACTAAAATAATAACAAATAACAAAAATTAATAAATAATAATAACTAAAAACTAACTAAACTAATAACTAATAACAAACTAATAAATAATAATAACTAAATAATAACTAGCAATAAACTAATAAACTAATAATAATAACTAATAACTATTTAAAACAAATAATAACTAAATAATAACTAACTAATAACCTAATAATTAAACTAATAACTAATAAACTAAAACTAATAACTAATAACTAAACTAATAACTAAAATAAAAATAACTAAACTAACTAACTAATAATTAAAAACTAAACTAATAAAACCTAAAAACTAATAACTAAAACTAACTAACTAAAATTAAAATAATAATTAAATAAATAAACTAATAATAATAACTAATAACTAATAAGAATTAACCTAATAAATAATAATAATAATAAACTAATAAAACTAATAACTAAATAAAATAAAATAAAACTAACTAATAAATAATAATAAAACTAAATAACTAAAGTAATAAAATAAAACTAACTAATAATAATATAATAAAACTAACAATAACTAAAACCTAATAACTAAAACTAATAATTAAAAACTAATAGACTAAACTAATAAACTAAAACTAATAACTAAACTAATTACTAATAAACTAAAATAAAAAACTAAATAATATAACTAATAAATAACTAAATAACTAAACTAAAACTAAAACTAATAAAATAACCTAAATAATAATAACTAACTAATAAGAAAAACTAATAACTTAACTAATAATAACTAATAAACTAAAAACTAATAAAACTAACTAATAAAACAAATAAATGAATAAGTAAACTAAACTAACTAACTAAACTAATAAAACTAATAAAAACTAACTAACTAATAAACTAATCATAACTAAAAAATTAACTAATAAAACTACTAAATAATAAACTAGTAAAACTATCTAATAAATAATAACTAACTAATAACTAAAACTAATAACTAAATAACTAACTAAACTAAACTAGAAACTAAAAACTAACTAATAACAACTAATAAAACTAATTAACTAACTAAAATAAGAAAACTAAATAACTAATAAAACTAACTAATAATAATAAACTAATAAAAACTAATAACTAATAACTAATAATAATAACTAATAACAAATACTTAAACCAAAAAGTAACTAATAATAATAACTATTACCTAATAATAATAAAAAAAACTAAAACTAATAAAATAACAACTAATAAAAAAACTAACTAAACTAACTAAACTATTAATAAAACTAATAATAACCTAATAAAACTAATAAAAAGTAATAACTAAACTAATATTTAACTAAATAAATTAATAAATAAAACTAATAATAATAATAACTAAAACTAAATTAACTAAAAATAAATAAACTAAATAATAAAAACTAAATAAAAACTAATAGTAAATAACTAAACCTAATAACTAATAACTAATAATAAATAACTAAACTAAACTTAAAAACTAAACTAACTATCTAATAATTAACTAATAAAAACTAATAAACTATTAATAAATAAACTAAACTAATAACTAAAGCTAATAACCTAATAAAACTAACTAAAACTAATAAAATAACTAATAAAATAACCTACCTAATAAACTAAAAAAACTAACTAACTAACTAATAACTAAAAACTAAAACTAAAAGCAAACTAACTAATAACTAACTAAACTAAAAAAATAAACTAAACTAAAACTAAAAATAATAACTAACTAATAACTTAATAAACTAACTAATAACTAATAACTAATAAACTAAGACTAACTAATAACTAACTAAATAAAAATAATAAAACTAATAATAAAAATAACTAATAACTAAACTAAAAACTAATTAAATAACTAACTAATAATAATTAAACCTAATAACTAATAGCTAACTAAACTAACTAATAATAAACTAAACTAATAAACAAATAAATTAACTAAAAATAATAAATTAATAACAAAATAAAACTAAAAAAGCTAAACTAATAACTAAAACTAATTAAACTAATAAACTAATAAACTAACTAATAATTAAACTAATAACTAATAAACTAACTAATAAAAATTAATAACTAACTAAACTAATAATAAACATAAAAAATTAAACTAATAACTTAATAAACTAATATCTAACTAACTAATAATAACTAAACTAATAAACTAATAATTAACAAATAATAACTAACTAAATAACTAATTAAAACTAATAATAATAATAACTAAACTAATAAAATAATAATAACTAGTAAAACTAATAAAACTTATAATTAACTAAATAACTAATAATAAAACTAATAAAACTAAAGCTAAACCTAAACTAATAAACTAAAACCTAATAACTAAAATAAAACTAATAACTAATAAAACCTAAAAAACTAATAAAACTAACTAAAACTAACTAACTAATAATTAACAAACTAAAACTAATAATAAACTAATAAACTATTAAAAAACTAACTAATTACCTAAACTTTTAACTAAAAACTAACTAACTAATAATAATTAATAACTAATAATAATAAATAAATAAATAACTAAACTAATAACTAACCTAAAAACTAATAATAATAACTAAATAACTAACTAAAAACGAAAATAGTAAACTGGTAAATTAATAATAAACTAAATAAACAAAATAACTAATAAAACTAACTAAATTAATAATTAAACATAAAAACTAATAAACTAAAATTAACTAATAATAATTAAACTAATAAACTGATAATAATATAATAAAAATTAAATAAACTAATAACTAATAACTAAACCAAAAAACTAATAATAATAATTAACTAACTAATAATTATTAATAAATTAATAAAATAGCTAAACTAATAAAAATAATAATAATAACTAACTAATAAAACTAAAAACTAATAAACTTAAGCCTAAAACTAATAAATTAATAACTAATAATTAAATAAATAATTAATCACTAACTAATAACTAAATAAACTAATAGAAAAACTAATAAACTAAAATAAATACTAACTAATAATAAACTAACTAACTAATAACTAATAAAACTAACAAAGAAAACTAATAAAAAATAAAACTAATATTAACTAAAAATAACTAACTAGTAACTAAAAGTAATAACTAACTAAACTAATATAACTAATAATAACTAACTAATAAATTAAACTAATAACTAACTAACAAGACTAATAACTACTAATAACTAATAATAATAAATAAATAAATAAATAACAAACTAAAACTAAAAACTAAAAACTAATAACAAAACTTATAAATATTAATAATAAAAATAAATAAACTAAAAAAAAATAATAATAAAAATAAATTAACTAAAAATAATAAACTAATAAACTAATCTAATAACTAATAAATAATAACTAATAAAAATAACTAAACTAAATAACTAACAAAACCTAATAACTAATAAAACCTAATAACTAAACTAATAAACTAATAAATAAATAAATAATAATAAAATTAATATCTAATAACTAATAATAAAATAACTAATAAACTAAAATAATAATAAGCTAATAACTAAAAAAAGCTAACTAAACTAAAACTAACTAATAATTAAACCTAAACATAAAACTAATAATAATAAACTAAATAAATAACTAATAACTAAACTAACTAACTAACTAATAATAATTAATAATAAACTAAATATCTAATAATAATTAAACTAATAAAAATAACAAACTACTAAACTATAAAACTAAAATAACTAATAAAAATAAACCTAATAATAATTAAAAAACTAATAACTAACTAAAAACTAACCTAATAAACTAATAATAATAATAATAATAATAATAATAATAATAATAATAATAATAACTAAAAAATAATAACTAATAACTAAAACTAACTAATAAAATAAATAATTAACTAATAATAAATTAAAAACTAATAGCTAAACTAATAACTAAAAACTAAACTAACTAATAACTAATTAATAATAATAAAATAATTACTAATAAAACTAAACTAATAAGTAATAATAACTAATAAACTAATAATAACTTAAAAAAAAAAAAAATAATAACTAATAAAGTAAAAACTAAAAAATAATAATAATAACTATCATAATAAACTAATAACTAAATAACTAATAACTAATAACTAACTAATAATAACTAAAAACTAAAACTAATAATAACTAATAAAAACTAATAACTAACTAAAAAAACTAATAAATAATAATAAAACTAATAATTAAAAAAAATAACTAATAAAAAATGATAATAACTAACTAATAATAATAATAACTAAAACAAGCTAATAAATAATAAAATAATAATAACTAATAATAAAACTAACTATAACAAATAAATAACTAATAAAACTAAACTAATAACTAATAATAAACTAACAACTTAACTAATAATAACTAATAATAACTAAAAAATAATAACTAATTAAAAACCTAATGACAAATAATAATAACTAAACTAATAATAACTGAAGTAATAATAACTAAAAATCTAAAATAATAACTAACTAACTAATAAAAAAACTAACAAAAAACTAAAAATAATAATTAAATAAAAAACAAAACTAATAATGAATAACTAATAAACTAATAAAACTAACTAATGATAAAACTAATAATAACTAATAAATAATAATAACCTAAAATAATAACTAAAAACTAATAATAATAAACTAATAAACTAAAAACTAAAATAAAAACCTAAAAAACTAATAAATATTAAACCTAATATTAACTAATAAAAAACTAACCTAAAAACTAACTAACATCTAACTAACTAATAATAAACTAAAAAATTAATTAATAATAATAATAATAACTAAAAACCTAAACTAATAACTAATAACTAATAATAAATAACTAATAAACTAAACCTAAAAACTAATAACTAATAAAACTAATAAAATAAACCAATAATAACTAATAATAATAAAAATAACTAATAATAACCTAATAATAATAACCTAAAATAATAAAACTAAAAATTAATCAAACTAATAAACTAAACTAATAAAACTAATAAAACTAATAATTAATAAACTAATAAAAACTAAACCTAATAATAAACTAAAGTAACTAAATAAAAACTAACTAATAATAACTAATAAAAACTAATAAACTAAACTAATAAACTAATAACTAAACTAACTAATAATAATTAAACTAATAAACTAAATAACTAATAAACTATTAACTAACAAACTAATAATAATAAAATTAAATTAATAAAAATAAAAACTAATAAAACTAATAATAATATAATAAAAATAACTAATAACTAATAAAACTAATAACTAATAAAACTAATTAATAACTAATAATAACTAATAAAACCTAATAAACTAAAATTAACTAATAATAACTAACTAATAAATAAAACTAATAATAATAACTAAAACTTTAACTAATAATAATAATAATAATAATACAACTACCTAAAATAAAATAATAAATCTAACTAAAAACTAAACATAATAATAATTAATAACTAAACTAATAATAAAACTAAAAACCTAAATAACTATCTAAAACTAAACCTAAAATTAATAAAACTATTAACTAAATAACTAGCTAATAAAAACTAAAAACTAAACTAATAATTAAACTAACTAATAACTTATAAACTAAAACCTAAATAACTAATAAACTAAAAGTAATAAACTAAATAATTAAATAATAACTAACTAAAACCTAATAAAATAATAGCTAAAACTAATAATTAAACTAATAACTAATAAAAACTAACTAAGCTAATAACTAATAATTACTAAATAACTAACTAATAAAAATAACTAATAATAATAAGCTAATAAACTAAAGACTAAATAACCTAATAAAACTAACTAAACTAAAAAAAACTAATAAATAATAAATAAAAAAATAAATAACTAAACTAATAACTAATAAAAATAAAACTAATAAATAAAACTAAAAAAAACTAATAAATAACTAATAAACTAAAACCTAAAATAACTAAAACTAACTAAACTATTAATAACTAACTAAAAACTAAATTAACTTAACTAAATTAATAATAATTAATAATAACTAACTAATAACTAATAAATAAATAAACTAATAATTAATAAAAACTAATAATAAAACTAAACTAATAATTAATAAACTAATAAATAACTAATAATAAATAATAAACTAATAACTAAATAAAACTAACTAAACTAAACCTAATAACTAATAAAAACTAATAAAACTAATAATAACTAACTAATAATAATACTAAATAAGTCTAAATAATAATTAAAAAACTAATAAACTAATAATATTCTAATAATCTAAAACTTATAAGTAAACCTAATAACTAAAAAAATTAACTAATTGATAACCAAAAACTAATAAACTAATAACTAAATAATAAACTAACTAATAAACTAATAACTAAATAACTAACTAATAACTAATAAAACCTAATAAACTAAATAATAAAAATAATAAATAATCAAATAACTAACTAATAAATAATAACTAAATTAATAACTAAAACTAAATAAAACTAAATAATACAAACTAAACTAACTAAACTAATAACTAATAACTAAAACTAATAATAATAATAACTAATTAAAAATAATAAAACTAATCACTAATAAAACTAAAAACTAATAAAACTAATAAAACCTAATGAATAAGTAATAATTAATAATTAACTAATAATTAAACTAAAAACTATATTAATTAATCTAATAAATTAATAACTAAACTACTAATAATAACTAATAATAAATAAAATAATAATAAAATAAAACTAAATAATAATATTAACTAATAACTATAAAAGTAATGACTAAACTAATAACTAAATTAACTAAATAATAACAACTAAACTAAAAACATAATAAATCTAATAATTAATAACTAATAATTAATAACTAATAATAAACCTAATAACAAACTAATAACTACTAACTAACTAATAACTAATAATTAACTAATAATAACTAAACTAATAACTAATAATAAAACTAATAATAATAAACTAAAAAAACTAGAACTAATAAACTAATAACTAAACTAACTAATAACTAAAAACTAACCAAAACTAACTAATAATAATAATAACTAACTAAAAAATAAAACTAATAAATTAACTAATAACTAATAATAAATAAATTAATAACTAAAAACTAATAATAACTAATAATAATAACTTAAAAACTAAACTAATAACTAATAACTAATAACTAGCAAAACCTAATAAATAAACTAATAAAACTAATAACTAAAACTAATAAAAATGATAAAAAAACTAATAAATGACTAACTAATAACTAACTAATAACTAATAAACTAATAAAACTATCTAATAATAAATAATAACTAATAACTAAAATAATAACTAAAAAATTAAATAAAACAAAACTAATAACTAAACAACTAATAATAATAATAACTAACTAACTAATAAAAAAAATTAATCATAAAATTAACTAATAATAATAACTAACTAATAATAATAAATAATTACACTAAAAACTAATAATAATAAACCTAATAAAACTAACTAAAACTGATAAAACAAATAAAACTAAATAACTAAATAACAAAACTAATAACTAAAAAATAAAATAACCAACTAATAATGAATAACTAATAAATAAATAACTAACTAAACTAAAACTAAAACTAAAACTAATAAACTAATAACTAACTAATAACTAAACTAATAACTAATAACTAATAAATAATAACTAACTAAAAGTAATAATAACTAACAAAAACTAAGAATAATAAAACTAATAAAACTAATAACTAATAATAAAATTAATAACTAACTAATAACTAACTAATAGCTAAATAATAACTAATAAAACCTAAAAATAATAATAAATAACTAACTAATAATAATAACTAACTAATAATAAAGCTAATTACAAATAAAGCTAATAATAACCAAATAAAAAACTAACTAATAATAACTAAATTAATAACTAATAAAAACTAAATAAAAAACTAAAAAAGTAATTAACTAATAACTAATAACTAATAAATAATAATAAAAATAACTAACTAACTAAGTAACTAACCTAAAACTAAAAATAACTAACTAATAAATATTAACTGAAATTAATAACTAATAATAACTAATAACTAATAAAAACTAATAAACTAATAAACTAATAACTAATAACTAATAGCTAAATAACTAACAAACTATTAATATTAACTAAGTAATAATAAAATTAATAAACCTAAAAACTAAAATAACTAATAAACTAAACTAAATAACTAACTAATAATAATAACTAATATCTAAATAAAACTAATAAAAAATAATAAACTAATAATAACTAATAATAATAATAACTAATTAATAAACCTAATAACAAATAATAACTAAACTAATCAACTAATAAACTAATAACTAAATAAATAACTAAACTAATAATAACTATTAAATTAATAACTAAAACTAACTAACTAATAATAACTAATAACTAAAAACTAATAAATAATAATAATTAATAATAAATAAAATACTACCAACAATAACTAAATAAGTAATAACTAGTAATAAAACTAAATTAATAATAACTAAACTAAATAATAAAATAAACTAAATAATAAACTAATAATTAACTAATAATAAAAATAATAAAATAATAATAAAAAATAAAAACTAATAAAACTAACTAACTAAATAACTAACTAAGAACTAATAAATAACTAATAATAACTAAATTAATAACTAACTAAGTTAATAACTAAAAATAAAAAATAAATTATTAACTGACTAATAAAACTAATAATAAATAAATCAATAACTAATATTAATTAATAACTAATAAAAACTAACTAAAAAACTAATAACTAATAATAAATAAATTAAACTAATAATAATAATAAACTAACTAATAAAAAACTAAATTAAAAACTAATAATAACTAACTAAACTAATAAAACCTACTAACTAATAAATAACTTACAAATAATATAATAACTAAATAATAATAAAAAAACTAACTAACTAATAAAAATAACTAATATAAAACAATAATAATAAACTAATAACTATTAATAACTAATAAACTAATAATTAAATAACTAACTAATTAAAATAACTAATAACTAACTAATAATAAATAAAACTAACTAATAATAAACTAAAATAAACTAATAATAATAAAATAATAAATAATAATAAACTAAACTAATAATAACTAACTAATAACTACTAATAACTAATAACCTAATAATAACTAATAATAAAAACTAAATAACTAATAAATAAACTAAATAACTAAACTAATAATAATAACTAAAAATAAAATATAAACTAAATAAATAATAAAACTAACTAATAATAACTAAAATAATAATAATTAAACAATTAATAATAAAACTAATAAAAAATAACTACTAATAACTAATAACTAATAATATTAATATTATTAATAACTAATAAATAACTAAACATAATAAAAAACTAAAAAATAATAAAACGAAAACTAAATAATGATAAACTAACTAATTAATAAAATTAAAATAATAAATTAATAAACTAATAAAAACTAAATAAACTAACTAAACTAATAATAACTAATAAATAATAATAAATAAGTAAACTACTAAAAACTAATAACTAATAACTAAGTAATAACTAAATAATAAATAAATAACTAAACTAACTAATAACAAATAATAAAAATTAAAATAAATAATTATAATAATATAAACTAATAAACTAATTAACTAATAAATAATAACTAAAATAACCAATAAACTAATAAAACTAACTAAACTAATAACTAATAAAAAACTAACTAAAAAAAAAATAAAACTAATAAACTAAAACCAACTAATAAATAAATTAATAATAACAACTAAATAAAAACTAAAAACTAATAATAAACTAATAATAAACCAAACTAATAAACTTTAATAATAAAACTAATAATAATAAACTAATAAACCAACTAATAATAACTAATAATATCTAAATTAACATAACTAACTAATAAATAATAACTAATAATAAAACTAAAACCAAACTAAACTAACTAACTAACTAAACTAATAACTAATAACTAATAACTAACTAATAATAACTAACTAAATAAACTAAAAAAAACTAATAAAATAACTAAATAATAACTAATAAAATTAATAACTAACAACTAATAACTAACTAAAAACACTTAACTAATAAACTAATAAAAAATTAAAAAAACTAAACTAACTAATAAAAACTAATAAAACTAATAACTAATAATAACCTAAACTAATAAACAAAAAATATAATAAATAATAATAAAAACAAATAATAAACTAATAATAACTAAATAACTAAAATAATAAACTAATAATAATAAAAATAATAAATAAAAAACTAATAACTAATAACTAATAACTAAATAATGAAATAACTAATAATAATAATAATAAAAAATAATTAAACTAACTAACTAATAATATAATAAAAAAACAAAATAATAACAAAACTAATAACTAAAAAAACTAATAAACTACTAATAACTAATAATAATACTAATAACTAATAAAAAATAATAATAATACTAACTAAAATCTAATAATAATTAATACTAATAATATACAATAATAAAAACTTAAATCTAACTATATAAACTAAACTAATAACTAATATTAATAACTAATAATAACTAATAATAATAAAATACTAATAAACTAAAACTAATAAAATAATAATAATAACCAATATACTAAATAACTAAACTAATAATAAAATAACTAAAACTAACTAATAATAAAAAAAAAGACTAATAAACTAAATAAACTAATAATAATAATAAACTATAACTAATAACTAATAATAATAACTAACTTATAATAATAACTAATAACCAAATAACTAAAATAAAACCAATATCTAAAATAAAAGAAACTAATAAATAAAATGACTAATAAATAACTAATAAAACTAAAAAACTAATAATTAAACTAATAATAAAATAAATGTAACTAATAATAACTAATAATAGCTAATATCTAATAATAATAACTAAATAATAAAAATAATAAAAAACTAAATAAAAAACTAAAATAACTAATAATAAACCTAATAAAGCCAAATAACTAAACTAACTAAAAACCTACTAAAATAATAAACTAAGTAATAAACTAACTAAATAACTAACTAATAAAAAACTAATAAATCTCATAAACTAATAAAACTAAGAACTAAATAACTAGTAAAACTAATAAACTAAAACTAACTAATAAACTAAACTAATAAACATAATAAATTTATAACTAATAATAATAACTAATAATAATAAACTAATAAAAACTAATAAACTAATAATTAATAACAAACTAATAATAATAATAATAATAATAATAATAACTAATAAAATAAAACTAACTAAATAAACTAACTAAACTAAAAACTAACTAGTAAATTAATAACTACAACTAACTAAAAACTAAAAACCTAATAATAAAAACTAAATAACTAATAACTAAACTAGACTCATAAAATGAATTACTAATAAACTAAACTAATAACAAACTAATAATAACAAACTAATAATAACAAAACTAAATAACTATTTAATAATAACTAATAACTATTAAATTATTAAGTAAACTAACTAACTAATAATATAAAACTAAAAACTAATAATAAATAACTACCTAAACTAAAACTAACAAACTATTAATAACTAAACTAATAACTTATAACTAACTAGTAAACTAAACTAAAAAACTAATAATAAAACTAATAATAATAAAAAATAACTAACTAACTAATAATCAATAATAAAGTAAATAAACTAATAACTAATAATATAATAATAACTAATAAAAAATAACTAATAAAACTAAAACTAACTAATAACTAAACTAATTAAACTAAGTAATATTAACTAATAACTAATTAATAAAAACTAATAACCAAATAACTAATACTATGATAAAATAATAAAATTAATAACTAACTAATAATAACTAACTAATTAATAACTAATAAACCTAATAATAATAATTAATAAATTAATAAATAAATAATAAAACTAATAAAAACTAATAACTAAAACTAATTACTAAACTAACTAATAAACTAACTAAACTAATAACTAAACTAAATAACTAATTAATAAAATAACTAACTAAATAAACTAACTAAACTAAAAACTTACTAATAAATTAATAACTAAAACTATCTAAAAACTAAAAAAAACTAATAATAAAACTAAATAACTAAACTAAACCAAAAAACTAAACTAAACTAATAAACTAAATAACTAATAAACTAAAAACTAACTAACTTATAACTAATAATAAATAACTATAATAACTAAACTAAATAACTAACTAATTATAACTAATTACTATTAAACTAATAACTAAACTAACTAACTAATAATAGAAAAAACTAAAAACTATTAATAAATAATTAACCAATAAATAATAAATAAACTAATAAGTAAACTAATAACTAATAACTAACTAATAAACTAAACTAAAAAACTAAATAATAATTAAAAACTAACAACTAATAAAACTATATAAAATAACTAACTAACTAACTAATAATAAATAATAAAAGTAAATAAACTAATAACTAATAATGATAATAACTAATAAAACAAACTAATAACTAATAATAACTAAAACTAACTAAACTTAAATAACAAACTAATAACTAATGATAAAAAATAAACTAATATCTAATAACTAAACTAATAAAACTAATAACTAACTAATAATAACTAATTAATAACTAATAATCCTAATAATAATAAACTATAAATAAATAAATAATAAAACTAATAAAAACTAACTAATAAATAATAACTAAAACTAATAACTAAACTAACTAATAAATTAACTAAACTAATAACTAAGCTAAATAACTAACTAACTAATAATTAATAAAATAACTAACTAAATTAATAATAAATAACTAAAGTAATAAAACTAATAACTAATAAAAAAACTATTAATTAAAAAATAAACATAATAATAAAACTAACTAAAACTAATAAACTAAATAACTAATAAAAAAAACTAATAAATAATAATAACTAAAAAATAACTAAACTAATAACTAATAACTAATAATAAACTAATAATAATAATTAATAACTAACAAACTAATAAATAACTTATAATACTAATAATAAATAACTACATAAAATAAATAATAACTAAATAATAACTTAACTAATAGCTAAAAAAAACTAATAACTAATAATAACTAACTAACTAATAATAACTAATAACTAAACTAATAACTAAAATAAAAAATAACTAAACTAACTAACAATTACTAATAACAAAACTAATAAAACCTAAAAAACTAATAATTAACTAAAAAGTAAAATAATAATTAAATAACTAATAATAATAATAACTAAATAATAATAATTTATAAAAAAAACCTATAATAAATAATAATAATAACTAATAAAACTAATAACTAAACTAATTAAAATAAAACTAATAATAATAATAATAAATTTAAAATAACCAAACTAATAAAATAAAACTAACTAATAGAATAATATAATAAAACTAATAACCAATAACTAAAACTAAAACTAATAACTAAAAATAAATAAACTAAACTAATAAACTAAAACTAATAAACTAAAATAATAAAACTAATAAATAACTAAGTAATTAATTAATAATAAAAACCTAAAACTAATAACTAATTAACTAAACTAAAATTAATAATTAATAAAATAACATAAATAATAATAATAATAACTAATTAATAATAAAAACTAATAATCTAAATAATAATAACTAATAAACTAAAAACTAATAATAATTAATAATAATAAATAAAAAACTAATAAAACTAACTAATAAAACTAATAAACTAATAAATAAACTAAACTAACTAACTAAAATAATAAAACTAATAAAAACTAAATAATTAATAAACTAATAATAACTAAAAAAACTAACTAATAAAATTAATAAATAATAAACTAATAAAACTAATTAATAACAAATAACTAATAACTAACTAATAACTAAATAATAAAATAACTAAAACTCAGGCTAATAACTAAATAACTAACTAAACTAAAAAAAAAAAAAATTGAAACTAACTAATAACTAATATAACTAACTAAAATAACTAAACTAAATAACCAATAAACTAACGATAATAATAAACTAATAATAATAACTAATAACTAATAATAATAACTAAAACTAAAACTAATAAAACTAATAAAATAATAAAACTAACTAAACTAATAATAACCTAATAAAAACTAATAACTAAACTAAGAACTATCTAAATAAATTAATAAATAAAACTAATAATAATAATAATAATAAGTAAAACTAAACTAACTAAAAACTAATAAATTAAATAAAAAATAAAAACTAAATAAAAATTAATAACTAATAACTAATAAATAAATAAACTAAACCAAAACTAAATAACTACTAACTAATAAAACTAATAAACTAATGAATAATAAAATAAAACTAAAATAACCAACTAAACTAATAACTAATAAACTAAAAACTAATAAATAAACTAACTAATAACTAAAAAAAAAATAATAAACTAAAAACTAACTAACTAAAAACTAACTAAACTAACTAAACTAAACTAAAAACTAAAACTAATAACTAATAACTAAACTAAACCTAATAACTAATTAAATAACTAACTAATAATAATTAAACCTAATAACTAATTGCTAACTAAACTAACAAATAAACTAAACTAATAAACTAATAAACTAACTAACTAAATAATAATAAACTAATAACTAAAAAAATAATAAAACTAATAAAACTAATAAACTAATAAACTAACAAATAACTAAACTAAAAACTAATAAAATAAATGATAAAATCTAATAGTTAACTAATAATAAACATGAAAAGCTAAACTAATAACCTAATAAACTAATAACTAACTAACTAATAATAACTAAACTAATAAAATAATAATTAACAAATAATAACTAACTAAATAACTAATAATAAAACTAATATAACTAAAACCTAATAACTAAAATAAAACTAATAACTAATAAATCCAAAAAACTAATAAACTAATAAATGAATAATAATAAACTAATTAGACTAACTAATAAAACTAACTAACCAATAAATAACTAACTAAAACTAATAATAAACTAATAAACTAATAAAAACTAACTAACTAATAACCTAAACTAATAACTAAAAACTAACTAACTAATAATAATAATAATTAATAATAAACTAAATAATAATAATAACTAATAGTTAATAATAATAGCTAAATAACTAACTAAAATTAAAAATAGTAAACTAATAAACTAATAAATAAACTAACAAATAAAATAAACTAAACTAATAACTAAACCTAATAACTAATAAACTAAAACTAACTAATAAAAATTAAATTAATAAACAAATAATAAAACTAATAATAACTAAAAAAAAAGTAATAACTAGTAACTAAACTACAAAACTAATAATAATAACTAACTAACTAATAATAATAAATTAATAAATAAAATATAATAACTATAATACTAAAACTAAACCAAAACTAATAACTAATCATAAAACCTAAAAAAATAACTAATAATAAACTAATAAACCTAAAAACTAATAATAATAACTAATAAACTAAAAACTAAAAATAACAAAACTAATAAAATAACTAACTAATAATAACTAATAAGTACATAACTAATAAAATAAAATAATAACCTAAACTAATAAACTAATAATTAACTAATAATAAACTAACTAACTAATAACTAAAAACTAATAAAAAATTAAAACTAGTAATAAAAACTAACTAATAATAATTAATAACTAACTAATAACTAATAATAATAACTAACTAAACTAAAATAACTTATAATAACTAACTAATGAACTAAACTAATAACTAACTAATAAAACTAATAACTACTAATAAGTAATAATAAACTAATAAACTAATAACTAACTAATTATAACTAATTAAAAAAATAAAAAACTAATAGCTAAACTAAGAACCAAATTAATAAACTTAATAAACTAAAAAAATAATAAACTAAACTAGTAACTAATAAATAATAATTAATAAAAATAACTAAACTAAATAACTAATAAAAACTAATAACCAAATTAATAAACTAATAAATAAATAATTAATAATAAAACTAACTAATAACTAACTAATAATAATAACTAAAACTAAGATCAAATAACTAATAATAAAAATAACTAATAATTAAAATAAAAATAAAACTAATAATAATAAATAATTAATAACTAATAAAGCTAATAAAAATAACTAAATAATAAATTAAATAATTAACTAAAAATTAATAAAATTAAACTAATAACTAAAATAGCTAAACTAATAAATAATAAACCTAAAAGCTATTAATAATAAACTAATAACTATAATAACTAACTAATACACTAGAAAAACTACTAATAAAAACTAATAACTAAAAAACTATAAAACTAATAACTAATAAACTAATAACTAAACTAATAATAGCTAAACTAATAATAACTAAAAACTAAACTAATAACTAAAAAACTAAACTAATAATACCAATAACTAATAAATAAACTAAAACTTGTAAAACTAATAATAATAAAACTAACTAATAAAAATAATAATAATAATAACTAAAAACAAATTAAACTAAATAACTGAAATAATAAAAAATAAAAACTAACTAATAACTAAAATAACTATAACTAAATAACTAAACTAAAACTAACTAATAATTAAACCTAAACCTAAACCTAATAATAATAACTAATAACTAATAATAAACTAAATAACTAATAATAACTAAACTAATAATAATAGTAAACTAATAAACTATAAAACTAAACCTAACAATAATAAAAAACTTAAAACTAACTAATAACTAACCTAATAAACTAAACTAATAATAATAATAATAATATTAATAAGAATAAAAACTTCAATCATATTAACTAATACTTAAGCCTTTCAAGTCAAAATCCTGAACTTAGCCAAATCAAATTCAAATCAAGCCAAACTTTTAATTTTTTTTTCTTGATTCAATCAATCTTTCAATCATGAATCCAAATATAAACACAACTTCAATCATCAAATCAAAACTCAATCCAAAAATCAAACCCAAATCAAACTCACATTCACCCCTTGAACTTGAAAATGTCAAATGAATCAAAACCCATTTGACTTTAAACCACTTGCAAATAGATTTATATTTCAATCATAAGTCCATATGTGAGTTCAATCAAACTCAAATCAAGCTTTGACCAAGCCATTTGACCCACTTAAGCTCACTTGACCCAAAGTGACCTATAGTACTCTTATTAGCCAAATTCTAATCCTAACCAAATTGGATTGAACTAAGCCCACCTAAGCCTCTCATCATGATCAACAGTCATCATAAGATGATCAATCACTCAAATTAGGTCGAACCAAGTCAACACTTAGCCAAAATGAAACCCAACATAGCTAAAATCCACCATATGCCAAATTGATTGAGACCATTGATCAAAACTCATTCATGATCAATGTTTGAACTTGACTAAGTTAACATTTGAGCCTAACCTAGCCTAATTGGCCACTTGACCCAAGTTGACCTAATTTGACCTAAAAAGTCAAAATGTGTCAAAACTTGATCTAAGCCAAATTGATTGAAACCAATGGGTCAAGTTCATTCCAAAATGATTGTTGAACTTGACCAATGCCTCAATTGGCCAACTAGACCTAACTTACAACAATTGACCATGAACCCAACTTGACCTAAAAGGTCAAATTGAGCCAAACTCAAATATATACTAAATTGATTAGAAAAAAGATACCAATCCATTTCATATGACCAATGAAACCAAAGCCAACCAATGACCTAACCCAAATATGTCAAATGGGTCAAATTGGTCAACTTGGCCCATTTGACCTAAATGAACTCAATTGAACCAAAACCAAATATAAACCAAATTGAATCAAACCAAAGCCACCAAAATATTTCAAATGGTTAGATGAACTTGACCCAACTCTTGGTTTGACCCAATTTGACCAATTGGTCAACTTGACCCAAGTTGACCCATTTTGATATAAATGGGTCAACATGAGCCAAAACATATCAAACTAACTCCAAATTTAGTGAAACTTGGCTAACCTATTTTTCAAACATATCAAACATATTCAAATTGAAACCCAAGATAAATGACCATTTTACCCCTAGGCCATAGGGTAAATTTTGGCCAAATCCACTTGGAATTTGGTCAAATCACCTTCATGACCACTTGTCACACTATTAGTGGGCCAAGTAGACATTAGGGAGTGTGGTGCACCTAGCCCAATAGGTTTGCATCAGCCCAACCTAGCCTAAGGTCAAAATCGACCACCTCACTTGAAATTAATCACATGGAATCCTCCCTCCACCTTATTTGAGCACATGCCCACCACACCCACTCCTCCTCTAGCCAAAACTGAATGCCATGCCACTCTAAACAACTCAAAAAACCCATTAAATAGGGTCAATTGGATCAAAACGGCAAGCTCCTTCATGACCGTCCGATCCTTCAAGAGGGAGATATACTCCCCCTAATTCCATTCAATCTTCACATTCTCATACTCAATTGAGCTAAGGGAATCCAGAGGAGCCATTGCCAAGTGACCCCAAGCTTCTTAGAGTGAGTTAGAATTATCCTTCCCTCAGTTTTCTTAGGCAAAAATAGGGGAGCTCCACTTGAAATCCAACTTACTCATACCCAATCCCAAGCCAATTCACTTTACAAGCTCCATCAGAGAACTCAATCGAGTTCACCCAAACCTTTTCCTAAGCTCTAAAGGCAAGGGAGGCACTACTTCGATCAAAGCCACAAGGAGTTGAGTGAACTTGGCCTCTAGAAGGATCTACCCAATTTCAACACCTCTAAACTTCAACAAAGATTCGTCTCCACTAGATGAAGCTTCTCCAAGGGAATTGAGCACCGGTGATCACCTTCAGTGAGGTATGTCATTAAGAGCTTAATCTAGCCATTGTTTGGAGCTTTGTAAAAGATAGTATCACCTTATGAGATTCTAGCCGTTATATATGATCTCCTTTGCATGTTGATGGTGTGGGTTGAGTTTCAATCCAATATAAGCTCAATCGAGCTCAAATCTTCCCTTGGAAGATGAACGGTTGCCATCTCTTGCAAAGAAGATCAGAGGAGAATTATGGGCTGTCCATCCACACATTTTGGATGGACGACCATGATTAAATCCACTTAGATCCCATGTTTTATCCACTTAGAACCGTGACTTTAACCTCAACCATTCGATCCTTGATTGGATGGGTGAGAAGAAAGTGTGTAGCCACTGATGCAGTGCTATGATGTGATAACTTAAATATTGGGATACTTTCCTTAAGATATTCCTTAAACTCCCTTTCTTCCTCAAACCAAGCTTAATTAAGAGTTAATTCACTAATTATCCCCTTAATTAATTTCATAAAATTCTAAAAATTTCTAGAACTCAATTAATCTATCTTAGGTTGATGCTTAGGTGTTCAAGAGCCTAAGTATAATTAAGGAAATCAAAATTCAACTCACATGTGTGAGAGGTGTTATGAAATTACTTAAAATAAACCCCTTAGCTTAATTAATCCTTAATCATGAGCCAATTGCATTAGGTACCTTTCTTTCCTAGGTGTATTGCTGATTTAAATTCCTTGTGTGGTTATATGTCATATCATTGGCTCATAATTTTTTGATTAACTATGCTAAGGTGGTGTAGGTAAGGGGTAATTAACACACTTAATTCATACCTTAACCTAAGCAACAAATAAAAATCATCTAATAATCCTAAGAGCAAACTAAATTAACAAACATATGTGGGAATGGGTTAAGATCAACAAACTCACCTCATATTTCTCAAATTAAATCAAACTCAAAACAAAATCAAACCTTCCTTAAAAATATCTTGATTTGCTTTAAGCTTTCTTATTTCATAAGATTGTCTTTAAGAATTAACTAGGGTGAATGTGTTTACATGCTTTCATCACTTTAGTTTTTTCCTAACATGCTAAATGTGTATGTCATATGAATTTCATGCATTCATGCTTTTCAAAAATCAAATTAAAAATGAAATGTTTTCTTTATGTCAAATTGCATGTTTTGTCTAAAGTAAAAATATGAATGTCTATTATCATTATTAAATTCAAAACTATTTTCAAAATCTATAAATTAAGCACCTAAAATTGAAAGTGTGCTACTTATAATAATTTATAAGCTTACATCTGGATATAAATATGAAGATGTGCATAGTGTGGCTTTCCTTCTCTTTTCTTTTAACATAGTTTTGAATAAGGTTTGGCAAAGTGTATAGTTCATTTGAAAAGAACACAACACTTGACTAACCCCATTCCTATTCATTCCTATGATATTACTTAAAAAGGATATCCACACTTGTACATATGAATTGCATAAACAAAACAAACAGACAAATACAAACTTTTTGCATCTATCTTTTTCCATTCATTTCTTTTACACATGTGTTTGTATTTAAGGAAAGTGGTATATTAGTCTGGATAACCCCAAGGTTGTGAAGCTTTAAGTAGCCCTAAGTAAGTCTTGTACCTTACACCCCTGGTGCTAACAATGACACTATACTCACTTATGCTTTTTTACATATACATGTGCATGTGAATAATGGATAAAAGAAACCCCTCATTTTACTTAATGAAAACTATGCATCATAAAGCATTCAAATTTTCTTAAGTAACATTTCTTAGCATTCATCATAAAGTGTGCTAAACATTTCCATTTGTATATATAAATATGCTAAGGATTCATTCATATGCATGTTGTATATGTTGGGAAAGAAATGAAGTGATGTGTGTTTTGTGATATTAATTCACTTTACTAAATCTTAAAATCCCTTTCTTTTGAATAGGTTGGTTTAGGGAAAATCTTAACTTATGATTAATTAAAACACATAATAAAACATTCACTAAATAAAATCAAATATGAATCCACTTTAGAAATTCCTTAAGGTAGGGAAGGAAAGAGAAGTTCTCTTCTCTTTTCCTTCTCCTTAAAACTTAGTAATTAATTGTAGGATTCACTTAAGCCAGCCCAAAATACAAAATAAAATAACCCCAAATCAACTAAACAACTTAAATGAAACCATTCATCTAAGTTGAACATCTTCACACTTAAAAATCTAAGCCTTAAAGCCATAGCTAAGCATACCACACAAACCTTTTAAACCACACACATTAGGTTAAGTCACCATTTCTAGCTTTAGGTTAGGGTGGTGCATGTATTGTTTCTAGTCTAGATGTTAGGGTGAATATGTGTAGAATGAATGGTGGGATGATTTAGTCAAATCATTATCTTATGCAGGGGATTGTGCTTAAGGGGTGAAATATAAATGCTTTTGTTATGCAAGTGCATATACCCCTAAGCATAATCCAATAGGCTAGGTGGACTTGGTTACCTATGTGTGAGGTGTTAAGTCCAATATACATTCTTGGGATTTGGATGGTTTTTTAGCTAATTTCTATTTTGCAGGTGTTAGTTAGATTTACTTTTCCTTTTCATATAATTTTTGCAATTAGGATTTTGGAATGGATGTTATGGGGGATTAAGATGATTATTGGTCATAAGATTACATCTAATGTACCATGTGAAGCCTTTGGAGTAGCCACTTTCCAACCATTCAAAAGAAAGAACAAAAAAAAAAGAAAATAAAAGAAGAAAGAAGAAAGAAGAAAGAAGAAAAGAAGAAATGAAGACCCCCATAACTTGAATTTCCTTACTTCATTGTAAATTAATTAATTTTTAATCCAGGTTGTATAAGGGTAGAGCTCAGCTACCCAATTTATTTTTGGGTTTGTACGGTGGAGCCCGATCACAAATGGTCTCTTATTCTTTTGCGCTAGCTTTTTAAAATGTTTGATGTTTGTTTAGCTTGTGGATTAAGATGGCATGTTTCATAGTTTCTTCCATGCTTTGATGTATGGCCTGAATGACGATTAGGTTTTAAGAAAAATAAATCTTCTACCAAATTAAACAACTCAGAATTTAAAATAAATAACTCATAACCTCACCTAAAGCTTAGGCTATAAATCAAGATAAAAGAATTAGCAACCCTTTAGCTGGATGAGTATTTCTTTTCTAACATCATGCATAAAAGCATATTGTTTCACTCTTGATTGGAGGGCTTCCACCTTTGCCAGAGAATTTGGCTTGACTTGTGAGAGCCATGGTGGAAACACACCTCCTTATCTTGCTGATTTTGGCCCATAATCTTATTTCTCACGCATTAGGCATATGAATATTATAGCTTGAGTCAAATGATTTTCCAAAAAGAAAAGTAAAATATGTAGGGAGTGTGTTTAAGGACTTAGTCTCTTTCTAAATAAATAATAATCTTGCTATCATGCATAAACATTTGACTTGCCTACATATTTTAAAATTATAGGAGGAGCTAGTTGGCGGCCACACCAGGCGGTTGTAAGTCCAACAATCGGGTGATTTATCATCTCTTGTGGAGGTAAACCAAATACTCATTTTTGCCTTAGATTTAGGTCATGCTTTTGGCCCTCGCCAAAGCTCCCTAGATTTAGGTTCAGAGGTTGCTACTTCCCTTTGTGAGCCATGAGCATAAATCCTCACCTCTTAAGCATTTCCATGACCTTGCATTATGGAATTATAATCCCTAAATTCTTAATAAAAATCCAACTCAAATAAATAAATCATTTTTAAATTTCAAAAATGTAAAGCCCAACCATAGGATAGTTTGAGATGCTCGATAAGTTTCCTAGCATCATGAGCATCTCCTACTTATCTTCCTTTGGCTTCGATAATAACTCTCTCTCCTTTTGATCAATCCCATTTGATCTTCCAAAATAAACCAATTTATTGATACTCTAACCTTTGAAATGTTTGGAGACAATGATCATTTACCTTAATCGAGAGTATTCTTAAGGAATCTCATTCCTTAAGATGTAATTAACTATGGGGGCTTGCCTCCATAGGAAACTTAACGAACTTAGTTTAAAATAAACCCTACTTTACTTTTTTATGTAAAGTAGGGGAAGAATCTATGGTACATACAAAGACCCATAATCTTAGGAGTCCTTATTCAGGTGATTAGGTCCATTGTAGGGGGGTGACTTCTATCTTTCGAGATAATACACCTCTCCTCAATGTCGTACCCGATCACCCTAATAAGAATATCTATGGATCTATGTGGTGTCTCAACTAAAGGGGTATATTTTTGTTTTTATTTATCCTCTTCAAAAGAATAGATAAAGGCAGAAATATTTCACCACATAATAATAACTAATAACTAATAAAAAACTAAATTAATAACTAATAACTTAACCTAGTAACTAATAATTAAAAAATAAAACTAATAAATTAACTAAATAAACTAATAAAACTAATAAAACTAAACTAATAACTAATAATAACTAATAATAATAATAATAATAACTAAATAATAATAATATTAACTAAATAAATAACTAATAACTAAGTAAAAAAATAACTAATAAAATTAATAACTAATAACTAAATAAAACTAATAACTAACTAATAATAAACCTAATAAACTAAACTAATAATTAAAACTAATAATAATATACTAATAAATAACTAATTAAAAATAATAAAACTAATAGCTAATAAATAAAAACTAAATAACTAATAAAACTAATAAACTAAATAACTAATAAAACTAATAAACTAATAAACTAAATAACTAAACTAACTAAAAACTAATAAAAACTAAATCTAATCAATAAATAAACTTAATAATAATAACTAATAACTAATAACTAAAAACTAATAACAATTAAATAACTAATAACTAAAATTAAATAACTAAACTAACTAATAACTAAAAAACTAATTAATAATAATTAAAAACTAATAAACTAGCTGACTAACTAAACTAATAAACTAATAAACTAAACTAATTAATAATAATAAAAAACTAAAATTAACTAATAAACTAAAACTAACTAATAAACTAAAAACTAACTAATAATAATTAATAACTAATAATAACTAATAAAACTAATTAACTAAAACAAACTAATAATAACTAACTAACTAATAATAATAACTAACTAATAATAACTAATAAAACTAATAACTAATAATAACTAACTAATAAAAAAAAACTAATAACTAACTAATAATAACTAATAATAACTAACTAAATAAAAACTAATAAAACTAATAAATAATAAAATAAACTAATAAATAACCCAAAACTAATAACTAACTAATAACTAACTAAAACTAATAATAAGACTAACTAACTAATAATAAAAAACTAATAATAAGTAATAGCTAATAATAACTAACTAATAACTAACTAATAATAATAAAAAAAGCCAATAACTAACTAAATAACTAATAAATAACTAAAACTAAAACTAATAAAATAATAAAATAAATAAATATAAACTAACCCAATAATAATAATAACTAAATAACTAATAATAAAACTAAACCTAATAACTAAAAATAATAAAACTAACTAATAAATAAAAAACTAAAACTAATAATAATAATAATAACTAATAACAAACAAACTAACTAATAAATAAAACTTAAAAACATAAACTAAATAACTAAACTAATAATAAAACTAGCTAGCTAATAAACTAATAACAAATAAATAAACTAACTAAACTAATAACTAATAATAATAACTAACTAAACTAATAAACTAATAAACTAAAAAAACTAATAAACATATAATAAAAATAACTAACTAATAATAATAAAAACTAAATAAATAACAAACTAAAAACTATTAAACTAATAAACTAATAAACTAATAAACTAATAAAATAAAAACTAACTAATAACTAATAAGTCATATAAACTAACTAACTAAAAACTAAATAACTAACTAATAACTAATAAACTAATAAACTAACAAATAAACTAATAACTAAACTAATAACTAATGAAAACTAAACCTAATAACTAGTAAAACTAATAAACTAACTAATAAAAACTAATAATTAATAACTAAATCTAAAATAAAACTAACTAAAAACTAACTAAAACTAAACTAATAAAACTAATAACTAATAATAACTTATAGAATGAACTAATAAACTAAACTAACTAATAACAAAAACTAAAACCTTATAAAACTAATAATAAATTAAAACTAACTAACTAACCATATTAATATTAACTAAAACTAACTAAACAACTAACTAAAAGTAATAAAACTAAACTAGTAATAATAAACTAAAACTAAAACTAATGAAACTAATAGTAATAATGATAACTAAACTAATAACTAAACTAAAAAACTAATAGCTAATAAATTAAATAAACTAATAACTAACTAACTAATAATTAATAAACTAATAACTGACTACTAATAACTAATAAAAAAACTAACTAAACTAAATAACTAATAACTAATAATAAATAACTCAACTAATAACCTAAAATAATAACTAAAACTAACTAATAACTTATAAATAACTAACTAACTAATTAATAATAAAATAACTAAAACTAATTAACTAAACTAATAAAACTAACTAAAAACTAATAACTAACTAAAACTAATAAAATAAAAACTAAATAATAAAACTAACTAAAACTAACTAACTAATAAATAAATAACTAATAACTAAACCTAATATAAACTATTAACTAATTAATAAACTAATAATAATAAACTAACTAAAAATAACTAATAAATAACTAATAAAAATAATCACTAAACTAATAATAATAACTAATAAAATAATTAATAAAACTAAACTAAAACTAACTAACTAATAAAACTAATAAACTAACTAATAAAACTAACTAATAACTAATAATAATAATAAAACTAACTAATAACAAATAATAATAATAAACTAATAACTACTAATAACTAAACTAAACTAATAACTAATAACTAAATAACTAACTAATAATAACTAAAAACTAAACTAATAATTAAACTAACTAATAACTAATAAATTAAAACCTAAATAGCTAATAAATTAAAACTAATAAATTAAATAACTAAATAGTAACTAACTAAACCTAATAAAAATAACTAAAACTAATAAAACTAATAACTAAATTAATAAAACTAATTAATAACTAAAACTAATAATAAAACTAATAACTTAAATTATGATATAATTTATATATAATCATAAATATGTTAGTTATCTTATAACCAACAAATTAAATTAAAATACTTAATTATATTAAGTAAATAAAAATAATTATACTTAATAGTTTTTATCATTTATTACTTTGACAATTTTAATGCTATGTATGAAACATATAATTGAATGTTAATTAAATAAAGATTTATATAAATTAACCTCATTAAAATAATATGTTAAGTTGTGAGAAAATTGATTCATGCCAATGAACTCATATGAATAGTCATATAACCCAAAATATTGTATCTTGAGCTTCACATTATCCTTTTTATTCTTCTACTCTTGCAATTTCCTCTAATGTATTAGATATGTAATTAGTAATTGATATATCTGAAACACATAAAAATATTCATCAGATCATCCAAGCATTTGTTTATTATCATCAAAATTAATCGAATTGAACATGAGGCTAATTAAGCCAACACTAATAATTAAACTAATTAAACTAATAAACTAATAAATAAACTAATAATAATAACTAATAACTAAATAACTAATAATAACTAAAATAATAATAAACTAAAAACTAAATAATAATAATAATTAATAATTAATAATAAACCTAATAACTAATTAATAATTAATAACTAACTAATAATAACTAAACTAATAACTAATAATAAAATTTATAATAACTAAATAAAAAACTAGCACAAATAAACTAATAACTAAACTAACTAATAACTAAAAACTAACTAAGCTAACTAATAATAATAATAACTAACTAAAGAACTAATCTAATATATAATTAATAAATAAACTAATAACTAATAATAAATAAACTAATAACTAATAATAAATAAACTAATAACTAAAAATTATTAATAACTAATAATAATAACTAAAAACTTAACTAATAATTAATAACTAATAGAACCTACTACATAAACTAATAAAACTAATAATTAAAACTAATAAAACTAATAAATAACTAATAAATAACTAACTAATAAACTAATAAAACTAACTAATAAGAAATAATAACTAATAATTAAAATAATAACCTAAAAAATAAATAAAACTAAACTAATAACTTAATAACTAATAATAATAACTAACTTACTAATAAAATAAACTAATAATAAAACTAACTAAAGCTAACTAATAATAATAACTAACTAATAAAACTAACTAATAATAACTAATTACTAAAATTAAATAACTAAACTAAAAATTAATAATAATAAACCTAATAAAACTAAACTAAAACTAATAAAACTAATTAAAATAAATAAAACTAATAAAATTAAATAACTAAATAACTAAACTAATAATAAAAAACACTAAATAACTGACTAATAACTAATAACTAATAAACTAATAAACTAATAACTAACTAATAACTAAACTAATAATAACAAAGAACTAAAACTAACTAATTAATAACTAAAACTAATACTAACTAATAAAACTAATAATAATAAACTAATAACTAAATAATAATAATAAAACAAACTAACTAAATAATAAACTAATAACTAACTAATAACTAAATAATAACTAATAAACTAAAACCTAATAAAGAAACTAATAAAACTAACAGTAACTAAACTAATATCTAAAAACTAATAACTAACAAATAATAAATATAAACTAACTAAAACTAATTATAATTAATTAAAAGTAATAATAATAAACTAATAAAACTAACAATAAAACTAAAAACTAACTAATAACAAAAAATAATAATAAATAACTAACTAATAATAAAACTAAACTAATAAACATAATAATAACTAAATTGAAACTAAGTAATAATAACTAATTAATAACTAATAAAAACTAAATAAAAAATTAAAAAACTAATTAACTAATAACTAACAACTAATAAATAATAATAAAAATAACTAAATAACTAACCTATAACTAATAATAAAAACTATAATAACTAACTTATAAAAACTAACTAAAACTTATAACTAATAATAACTAAAATAACTAAAATAACTAATAACTAATAAAAACTAATAAACTAATAACTAATAATAACTAATAACTAATAACTAATAATAATACCAAACTAATAATAAAAGTAATAACTAAAATAACTAATAAACTAAAGTAAATAACTAACTAATAATAACTAATAACTAATAAAACTAATTAAAAACTAATAGAGTAATAATAACTAATAATAATAAAATAACTAACTAATAAACCTAATAACTAATAATAGTCAATTTAATAAGCTAATAAACTAAATAAATAACTTAACTAATAAACTAAATAACTAAAACTAATAATAACTAAATAACTAAATAACTAATTACTAAAATATTAATAACTAATAACTAAAACTAACTAACTAATAATAATTAATAACTAAAACTAATAACTAATAATAACTAATAACTAAAACTAATAATAACTAATAATAACTAATAACTAATAATAACTAAAATAACTAACTAATAATAAACTAAATAACTAATAACTAAACTAATAAAACTAAACTAATAACTAACAACTAAAACTAATAAACTAATAAATAAACCAAAAAATAAATAACTAAGCTAATAAATTAATAACTAACTAAATAATAAAAACTAATAACTAATAATAAATCAAAACTAACTAATAAAACCAACTAACTGAAAAACTAACTAATAATAAATAAATAACTAATAATAACTAACCTAATAACTAACTAAACTAATAAATAATAATAAATAATAAACTAATAACTAATTACTAACTAATAAAACCAATAATAAATAAATAAATAACTAATAAAAACTATCTAAAAAACTAATAATAACGAATAACTAATAAAAACTAACTAAAAAACTAATAACTAATAATAAATAAACGTAACTAATAATAATAATAAACTAGCTAATAAAAAAACTAAGCTAATAACTAATAATAATTAACTACCTAAATTAATAAACTAACTAACTAATCATAACTATTAACTAAAAGTAATAACTAATAACTAAATAACTAATAATAATTAAACTAATAACTAATAACCTAAACTAATAACTAATAAAACTAATAACTAATAACCAACTAAACTAATAACCTAAATAACTTAATAACTAAAAACTAAATTACTAACTAATAAAAACCTAAATAACTAAACCTAAATAAAAACTAATCAACTAATAATAATAACTAAAAACTAATAACTAATAAAGCTAAAAATAATAACCCAATAATATAAATAACTAACTAATACTAAACTAATAGAAACTAACTAACTAATAACTAAATAATAAACTAATAATCAAACTAACTAATAATTAATAAAAAAAATTAAAATAAATAAGAATAATATAAACTAATAAACTAAATAACTAATAAATAATAACCAAAATAACTAATAAACTAATAAAACTAACTAAATTAATAGCTAATAAAAACTAACTAAAACTAAAACTAACTAATAAAATTAACTAACTAATAACTAATAACTGGTCACTAATAATAAAAACTAAATAAATAACCAATAACTAACTAATAGCTAAACTAATAAAGCTAATAACTAACTCATAACTAAACCTAAACCTAATAATAACTCATAACTAATAACTAAAAACTAATAACTAAATTAATAACTAATAACTAATAAAAACTAAATAAACTACTTAACTAAACTAAACTAACTAATTAAATAACTAAACTAACTAACTAAACTAAACTACTTGGTGGGATTATTTTTAAAATAGGCTTAGTCCTAATGATAAGCAGTTTAGGCACGAAAAATTTTTTTTTAGCAAAATAGGCCTAGTTGTCCGTTTGACGGATGTGGTAGCGCCGTATCCAAATTCGTCAGATCAAATAACGACTTTAGGTGGTTTTAGAAACCACGAGAGAGAGAGAGAGAGAGAGAGAGGTTTTATTTTATTAATTTTTTAATTAATATAATTATTTAAAATATTTAAAATATATAATTTAAAAATTTTTTAAAATATTTAATAACTAAATATTTATATATTTAGTTATTAATTTATTTATTTATATATATAATTAAATATATAATTTAAAAATATTTTTAATTATATATATACATTTATAAATTTATTTAAAATTTTTTTTTAATTAATATAATTATTTATAATATATAATTTTTATTAATTTTTGTTAATATATAATATAAAAATATTTAAAATATATAAATAAATAATTTTTAATAAATAAATAAAGAAAGGAATATATTATATAAATATTTTATAAATTATATAAATAAAGTAATTATATATATATATTTATAAATTTATTTAGTTATTTATATATTTAAATTATATAAATATTTTTAAGTTATATAAAGAATTTAAAAATATTTAAAATATATAAATAAATAATTAGTTATATATATATATATATATTTATTTAATTAGTTATTTATTTATTTAAAAATATTTATTTATTTAAAATATATAATTAGTTAAATAAATAAATAATTAATTATAAATTATATAAATATTTAGTTATTTATATATTTATAAAATATTTAGTTATTTATATATATATATATTTATTTATTTATTATATATTTATTCCTTTCTTTATTTATTTATTAAAAATTATTTATTTATTTATTTATTTATATTTTTTATATTTTTGTTATTATTATTATTGTAGACTTATATATATATGTATATATATATATATATATATATATATATATATATATATATATATATATATATATAATTTCTTTATTTATATAATTTATAAAATATTTATATAATTTATTCCTTTCTTTATTTATTTATTAAAAATTATTTATTTATATATTTTAAATATTTTTAAATTTTTTTGTATAAAAAATATTTATATAATTTAAATATATAAATAACTAAATAAATTTATATATATATATATATATATATAATTATTTATTTATATAATTTATTCCTTTCTTTATTTATATATTTTGAATATTTTTAAATTATTTATATAACTTAGAAATATTTATATAATTTAAATATATAAATAACTAAATAAATTTATAAATATATATATATAATTACTTTATTTATATAATTTATAAAATATTTATATAATTAATTCCTTTCTTTATTTATTAATTACAAATTATTTATTCATATATTTTAAATATTTTTAAATTATTTATATAGCTTAAAAATATTTATATAATTTAAATATATAAATAACTAAATAAATTTATAAATATATATATATAATTACTTTATTTATATAATTTATAAAATATTTATATAATTTATTCCTTTCTTTATTTATTTATTAAAATTATTTATTTATATATTTTAAATATTTTTATATTATATATTAACAAAAATTAATAAAATTATATATTTTAAATAATTATATTAATTAATAAAAAATATTAAATAAATTTCTAAATTTATATATATAATTAAAAATATTTTTAAATTATATATTTAATTATATATAAATAAATAAATTAATAACTAAATATATAAATATTTAGTTATTAAATATTTTATAAAAAATATTTTTAAATTATATATCTTAAATAATTATATTAATTAAAAAAATTAATAAAAATAAAACTTCCCTCTCTCTCTCTCTCTCTCTCCCCCGTGGTTTCTAAAACCACCAAAAAAAAGGGTCCCAGATTAGTCGGTTTGACGGACATTTGTATAACGATGGACATTGCGTAGGTCGTCAGATATGAACATGAAAACTTCACTATTTAAAATAATTTTTAAAGCGCTAATTATAATTAGGACTAAGCCTATTTTAAAAATAATCCCTAACTAAAACTAATAATAATTAACTAAACCTAATAACTAAATAACTAATAAAACTAAACTAATAATAAATAACTAACTAATAACTAATAATAATAAACTAAATAAACTAATAAATAATAATAAAAAACTTAATTAATTAATAAATAATAAAAAACTAATAATAAACTAAAATAACTAATAAAAAACTAATAAAAAACTAAAATAAAATAATAATAATAATAAACTAAAAAATTAATAATAATAATGGATATAATAAGGAAAACTAATAAAACTAAATAATAACTAATAATAAACAAATAACTAATAATAATGACTATAAAAACTAAAAACAATAAAACTAATAAACTAAAAACTAATAAACTAATAACTAAATAATAAACTAAACTAGCTAACTAATAAACTAAATAATAATAACTAATAATAATAAACTAAATAACTAAACTAATAACTAATAACTAAATAACTAAACTAAACTGATAACTAATAAAACTAACTAAACTAACAAATAATAAAATCTAATAAACTAATAAACTAAAACATAAATAAACTAAAACTAATAATAATGAATAAACTAAATAACTAATAAAACTAATAAAGACAACTAATAAAACTAATAATAATAATGACTAAACTAAATAACTAATAAAACTAATAGAAACAACTAATAAATAACTAACCTAACTTAAACTAATAAACTAATAATAAACAAACTAAAAACTAACTAATAATAACTAAAACTAATAATAACTAATTAACTAATAACTACTAAAAACTAAATAAATAAATAATTAAACTAATAAACAACTAATAAAGCTAAAAACTAATAACTAAACTAATAATAAAATAAATAATAACTAATAACTAACTAATAAATTAAACTAAAAAACTAATAATAATAAAAATAAAACAACTAGTAACTAAACTAAAGTAAAAAAGCTAAACTAAACTAATAAATTAAAAACTAACTAACAAATAACTAATAACAACTAACTAATATAACTAAACTAAATAATTAACTAATAGTAACTAATAACTGATAAACTAATGACTAAACTAACTAACTAATAATAAATAACTAACTAAACAAAAACTAACAAACTGATAATAACTAAACTAATAACTAACTAATAAATTAAACTAAAAAATTAATAATAATAATAATAATAACTAATAACTAATAAAACAAAATAAAATAACTATCTAACTTACTAATAATAAATAATAAAAGTAAATAAACTAATAACTAATAATAATAATAATAATAAAAATAATAATAATAGCAATAAAACTAAAACTAACTAATAATTAAAATGAACTAAACCAAAAGAATAACTAAACTAATAACTAACTAATAACTAACTAATAAAAACTAAAAACTAATAATTAATAATAAACTAATAACTAACTAATACTAACTAATTATCTAACAACTAATAAACCTAATAATAATAAACTAATAAATAAATAATAAAATGAATAAAAACTAATTAATAAATAATAACTAATAACTAAACTAATAACTAAACTAAATAACTAACTAATAATAAAATAACTAATTAAACTAATAAAAAATAACTAAACAAAATGACTAAACTAATAAAACTAATAAATAATAAAAAACTAATAACTAAAAAATAAACCTAATAATAAAACAAACTAAATAACTAATAAACTAAATAGCTAAACTAATAAAACTAACTAAACAACTAAACTAATAACTAATAACAAAAACTAACAAATAATAATAAGTAAAGAACTAACTAAACTAAGATCTAATAACCAATAACTAATAATAAATTAATAAATAATAACAACTAAATAATAACTAATAATAAACTATAATAATAACTAATAACTAACTAACTGAAAAATAAATTATAAAACTAATAACAAATAACTAAATAAAACTAATCATAACTAAATAATAATAACTAATCACCTAACTAATAACTAAACTAATAATTAAGAAAAAGTAATAATTAATAAACTAAAACTAATATTAGCTAACTAACTAATAATAACTAATAATTAAACTAATAAAACCTAAAAAACTGAATAAATAAAACTACTAAAACTAAAATAATAATAATAAATAAACTAATATGTAATAACTAATAAAACCTAATAAACTAAAATTAATTAATAATAACTAACTAATAAATAAAACTAATAATAATAACTAAAATAACTAATAATAATAATAAAATTAACTTAAACTAACTAATAAAACTAACTAATAACTAAATCTAACAATTACTAATAACTAATAACTAAATAAAAACCTAATAACTAAACTAATAATAAAACTAAAACCTAAATAAAACTAAACTAAACTAAAATAAACTAATGGAATAATAATTAATAAAAACTAAAAACTAAATTAACTAATACTAATAAACTAAAACCTAAATAACTAAAACTAAAACTAATATACTAAATAACTAAGTAATAATTAACTAAAACCTAATAAAATAATAAATAAAACTAATAATAACTAAAACTAATAAAATAACAACTAAGTAAACTAATAACTAAACTAATAAAACTAAATAATAACTAAAATTAATAATTAATTAATAATAAAACTAACTAATAACTAATAATAACTAAATAACTAACTAACTAATAAAAATCACTAAATAAACTAAATAACCTAATAAAACTAACTAAACTAAACTAAAAAACTAATAAATAATAAACTAAAAAATAAATAACTAAACTAATAACTAATAAATAATAAAACTAATAACTAAAATTAAAGAAAACTAACTAATAATTAACTAATAAACTAATATCTAAACTAATTAAAACTAAGTAAACTAATATTAAATAACTAAAAACTAAATAAACTAAACTAAATTAATAATAACCAAAAATAACTAACAAATAACTAATAACTAATAAGACCTAATAATAAAACTAAACTAATAATAAATAATAAACTAATAACTAAATAAAACAAACTAAACTAAACCTAATAATAAAAACTAATAATAAAATTAAATAGCTAACTAATAATTAATAAATAATAAAATAATAAAAATAACTAATAACTAACTAACTAATAAAACTAAAATAAACTTAAAACAAATAACTAACTCAACCCAAATAATAACTAATAATATATAATAAAATAAACTAATAACTAACTAATAATAATAATAATAATAATAAAATAAAAAACTAATACTAACTAATAATAAACTAAAACTAAATAACTAATAAAAATATTAAACTAAACTAATAATAAATAAATTAAAATAATAAAAATAACTAATAATAATTAATAATAACTAAATAATAATTAATAAAACTAATAAAACTAAAATTAAATAATAGTAACTAATAAATAAACTAATAATAATAACTAAAGTAATAGTAATAATAATAAAACTAACATAACTAATATAATAAAGCAAAACAACAATAAATACTAATAATAAACTAAAAAACTAATAAACTAAATAAACTAAAACCAAATTAAAAGACCTAATAATAACTAATATAAATAACTAGTAAAAAAACTAAACAAATAAACTAATACTAAACTAAAACTAATAAAACTCAAACCAAATAAGCAAACTAATATCTAAATAACTAAATAATAACTAGTAAAATTAATAATAACTAAAATAATAAGATTAATAACTAATAAACTAATATTAAGCTAATAAAATAACTAATAACTAATTTAATAAAACTAACTAAAAATAATATCTAATAATAACTAAATAATTAAATAATAAAAATAATAATAAATAATAATAAATAAATAAAATAAAAAACTAAATAATAATAAAGTAAACTAAAAAAAAACTAATAAATAATAAAATAAAAATAACTAATTAATAACTAATAAAATAATTAAACTAATAGCTAACTAAATAAAACTAAAATAATAACTAATACTTAAACTAACTAACTAAACTATTTATAACTAACTAAAAACAAAATAAACTAAACTAAAATAATAAGAACTAATAATAACTATATAATAGCTAATAAATACATAACCTAATAACTAATAAAAACTAATAATAAAACCAAACTAATAACTAATAAACTAATAACTAAGTAATAATAAATAATAAACTAATAACTAAATAAACCTAATTAAACTAAACCTAATAACTAATAAAATTAATAATAACTAATAATAATAAACTAATAATAAAATTAAATAACTAAATAATAATTAATAAACTAATAAACTAATAAACTAATAATAAAATAATAAACTAAAACTAATAATTAAACATAATAACTAAAAAAACTATCTAACTAATAACTAAAAACTAATAAACTAATAACTAAATAATGAACTAACTAACAAAAACTAACTAATTAATAAAATCTAATAAATGAAATAATAAAATAACTAAATAACTAAATAACTAATAAATATAATAACTAAAACTAATAAATAAAACTAACAAATAATAAAAACTAACTATAATTAATAACTAAAAATAATAATAATAACTAGTTAAAATTAATAATTAATTTAAACTAATAGTAATAACTAATAATTAAGTAAATAAACCAAAAAAATAACTAAATAAATAAAAAAAAGTAATAAAATTAAACTAATAATAATAAATAATAATTAAATAACTAATAACTAAACTAACAGAATAATAATAACTAAACTAATGACATAATAAAACTAATAACTAATAACTTAAGATGAACTTAATAACTAACTAATAACTACTAACTAATTAATAACTAATAACTAACTAATAATAACTTAACTAATAATTAATAATAAAACTAATAATAATTAACTAAAAACTAGAACTAGTAAACTCATAACTTTTACTAATTTAAAACTAAAAACTAACTAACGGATAATAATAATAATAACTAACTAGAAAACTAAACTAATAAATAAACTAATAACTAATAATAAATAAACTAATAACTAAAAACTAATAATAATTATTAATAATAGCTAAAAAAACTAAACAAAAAAACTAATTATTAAAACTAATAAAATTGATAAAAAACTAAAAAATAATCAACTAATAAACTAATAAAACTAACTAATAATAAATAATAACTAATAACTAAAATAATAATTAAAAACTAAACAAAATAAAACTAATAACTAAATAAGTAATAATAATAATAATATTATTATTATTATTATTAATAATAACTAACGAATAAAACTAGCTAATAATAACAAATAACTAAACTAAAGACTAATAATAATAAACCTAATAAAACTAACTAAAACTAATAAAACTAAATAACTAAATAACAAAACTATTAACTAAAAAATTAAATAAATAACTAATAAGTAATAACTAATAAATAAATAACAAACTAAACTAAAACCAATAACTAATAACTAATTAACTAATAAACTAATAACTAACTAAGAACTAAACTAATAATAACTAATAACTAAAACTAATTAATTAATAACTAAAACTAATAATAACTAAATAATATCTCATAAAATATATAATAATAAACTAATAACTAAATAATAATAATAATAATAATAATAATAATAATAATAACTAAAACTAACTAAGTAATAAACTAAAACCTAACTAATAACTAATAAATAATACAATAACTAAAAATAAAATAATAAAACTAATAATAACAAAAAACTAATAATAATAAAATAAATTAAAACTAATAATAATAATAAAACTAATAACTAACTAATAATTAATAATAACTAAAAATAATAATAAATAACTAACTAATAATAATAATTAACTAATAATAATACTAATAACTAATAAAAAAATAATAACTAAACTAATAACAAATAAAAACTAAATAAAAACTAAAAAATAATTAACTAATAATTAATAACTAATAAATAATAATAATAATAACTGACCTAAAACTAATAATAACTAACTAATAAAATTAATAATGTAATATTAATAAAACTAATAATAACAAATAAGCAATAAAAAAAACTAATAAAATTAATAAACTAATGACAATTAATAATTAATACTAAATAACTAACAGAACTAATAATAATAACTAAGCGATAATAAAACTAATAAAGCCAATAACTAAAATAAATAACTAAATAATAATAATAACTAATAATTAAATAAAACTAATAAAAACTAATAAATTAATAATAGTAATAATAATAATAAAATAACTAATAAACCCTAACTATTAATAATTAAAAGTAATAGAGTAAATAAAATAACTAAGTAATAATAGCTAATTAGCCAATAAGAATAAATTAATAACCTAATAACTTAATAGCT